>JXSR01S006748.1:45939-56150 GCA_000969725.1 Ophiothrix spiculata
CTAAAAATGTATACTTTTATAAAGTTTATACAACTAGTTTTAGAGTTAGAGTACAAAAAACATTTATGCCATTTGAAGGTCTACACCAGCCTTAAAGAGCTGCGTTTAGCTAAACCGGGTCCATATTTTCATCCATAAGAGCCGGTTTTTACTTTTTAATGGGCAATACTATTATGGCGGGACAAGTATTCGCTCTTTAACCATTCACAATAGGGTTCAGGTTTGATGATGGAAAATCGATAACTACTCCATATATTTTAGGATTATTTATATGATTCATATTGATCATATATGTGACCCGTCATATCAATAGGTACCTTAATACCGGCAAGGCATATATTTAGATATAGGCAAAATAAGGTGGTAAAATACAATAGAAATAATAAGATTAAATGTTGCATTTTCTATCATATCTTCATGGATTTTTGCTCAAATTTTACAAACCAGGTATCATTTTAAAGCTTAGAAATGTCTCTTTAAAGCTACGGTAAAATCTAGATTTTGTCCGAGAGACCCTTAACACTTAAGTGGTCAAGGGGGGAGGGGGGGGGGTCCATATGGACCCAACATTTGTTTTTTGCGCGTCAGTGCAAAAACGCAAAGTAATTTTTCATCGCCCTTCTATGTATTTGTCTAACTTTACCATACCCTTCTCCTGGTGGCAAACACATTTAAATCGACCCACCCCTTCCCATGCTAATTATCATAAATAAGCATTTTCGAGGGCGCTCTTCAATTGTTTTTCCCCTTAAGATCGTGACCAAACAACTTTTTTTCAAATTTATTTCCGAAATGAATTTGTACTTACATTCTGCAAATATGAGCCAAAAGTCTATTGAAAAATTCCATTGGGAAGTGAGTTTTTCAAATTTTTGACGCGTCACAAATTTTTTTGTCTGGGCCGCAATTTAGAAACGGTTTGTCCGATTTTCGATGTTTTTCTTTTTTTTAGTTCTTTTAAAGTACTATACCTTTGACCAGAGTTTCAACGTAAATTTCATTCGCGAAAGCGCTTTTTCGGTGTTGGGTCCACATGGACCCCCACCTCCCTTGACCACTAACGGGCATGTGGAGGACCTTGACCACTGAAGTGTTAAACACCTTTTGATATGACGGGTCACATATTTCTCCTCCTCAAACATGTAAATCCAAATTAAATAGACCCTCGGTTTTTTGGATTTTTTTCCCAGTAAATATCAAATCTCACGAAAGTCATGAAAGAAAATTTCATGTTCTTTTATTGTATATAAATATGTCCGATTTTATTCATTCAAAATATTTTCATTCCAACTATAATAGCAACCGTGTACAATATTCAAGTGCACTCTAGTGCAGATAAAAGAAAATCTAATCATGCCTCGCTTCCAATCTCATATTTGAAGGTTTTAATGACTAGTCATAGTGATGAAACATAGCATTAGAAGACCTTATGTCTAATTTGCATTTCTGATATGTAATATCATGTTTTACTTTTCATAACAACCTGTACAAAAAATTGCATAAGATTGCATTACTTATAGTATCGTCCCGATCTTCTTTTAGCGAAGTTTTAATATAATTAAATTATGTTACTCTATAAAACGCTCCTTTAAATTGAGTTTCAAAAAGTAGATGAACGTCTCCCTTAACATCTTTGCCATGTGGTATATTCAAGTCTTGATAGGTAGCATAGTTATTTTTACAAGGAAATTAAGTTGTGAATTATTAAGCTAGGCTTTTTACGCTGACTGAAAGTAACATTAAACATTCATCAGATAGGCCCAAAATCTTTGGATAAGATACATTGTGCATATTTCATTCCAACTATCTTAAAGGAGCTTGGTCCGATTTTTCAAAATTGAGTTTTCAATGTCATTTGAAAGATGACCACTAAAGAGGACCAAGTTTCAAATTTCAGCTGAATCATGCAAACCACTTTAATTTCTAATGGGCAGTTCTGTATTTCAGAGCTGCCAATATGTTACTGTGTAAAATTAATTATGGTTACCATGATTAGACACATTTTCATATATCTCCAAATGGAACATAGCTCAGAATTTTCACATGGGTTATGATTAAAATATGAACAATATTTTGGTACCAAAATCTCAAAAAGTTTGAAAAAAGTTGAAGCAATCGGCTCATGCTCCTTTAATTTTTAAAATCCGCTTTAAAAGGGTAGACATTTTGTATGAGGATAATATTCAATTTAATTACAGACTTGTCAAGCTGTCTCAAATGACAAAGCCCTATATTCTAATCAATGTATAAGAGTAAGATCAGTGTAAGTAAACTCAAATGATTAAGTTAGATTAATTGTATGCTAGTTTCAAAGGACAACGACGGAGTCTTGAATTAAACAAGGATAAATAATAATATGATGACCATCTGGTTATCTCAATGCAGTTTGAACTAAAATGACACGTAGCTAAAATGATTACTGGTTAACGATGAGACTCCAAAATACCCAAAACTATTTACCCGTGAAAAAATTGAGTAGTGAAGAAATTTGGTATGAAAGAACGACGTTGAGCTATATGGGGTCCATACAGGGTGTCCCAGAAAAAAAACCGTACAATCTTTGGGTGTAATTTTCCCTAGTTTAACGGATAGTTAGAAAGTATGTAAAGGTTGCATGTATAGCCCATGAATTGAACGTTTAGATACCGTTTATTTCATTTCAATCAGTAGTGTACAACAAAAGTTATGCTTTGTCAAATATTTGGATGTAAAATTTTCTGGTCCTGTTTCACAATTTTATAAGTTCCCCTTGAATGAAGTTCTATTGAGTATTTTAATTGATTTACTCACTCAACCGTAACATTGTTTACTATTTTATTATGTGCATGCTCTCTTTAATCTGTGCTGAAGAAATGAACACATTTGATTGTAAATTAAGACAGATATGATAAATTTTCCACGGTGACCCATTTTCAGAAACATCCTTACTTTATGGGCAATAATCATGAAATATCCACCCAAATATTTGATAAAACATAACTGTTGTTGTACACTTCCGATTAAAATGAAACAAACTGTATCTAAAAGTTCAATTCATGGGCTACAAAATTCAACCTTTACATACTTTCTGACTATCCGTTAAACTCAAGATGGTAAGGTAAGTTTCTGGGACACCCTGTATTTTCTGTCATACGTTATTACCGTGATTTTTTAAGGGTTGTTTCACACATTGTTTGTGACAATTCAAGATCGGTAGAAAACTCGAAAAAAATTATATTTTCCATATATGACAAGCTTATACGGTATATTATTTGAATATGTAGATACCTACACAGTGGATTGAAAAACGAGACCACTTTGCTTTGATAACACTCAGGATCTTAATATGTAGATTGTCATGATATTAGGTTAATTATTATTAAGTTTCTTTAATAAAGTATCTACCTATTTAAAAAAAAAAGAAGAGTGTTTAAAAAATAACCTTTAGTAAGCCATATATAAATACATCTTTTTGAACGTTAAAAGAGAAACAATAGCTTTGTTGTATTCACAATTGAAACGTCTAACATTAGTCCTTTTTATTTCGCAAGCCGATGTGTTTACTTTAACCACGATTCTAGGTCTGTATTTATAAGGTGCATCCGACATTCTATAGCGCTCTTCCTTCAAAACCTGAGATAGATGTATTGAAAAGCAATAAACCTGTTATTTATACATCCCAAAACGTACAAATACTCAAAACAAGTGAGTAGAAAACAAACATAAAGTCCAATGTTTACTGGAAGCACTTTATGCACAAGATGCCTAAGATTCCTAGACGAAAACAATGATGGATCAACTGCATGTAATTCAAATTTGCAAAAATATTTGGGGAACTGCCACTGTAATATATTTGCTTTAATATTGCTTTTTAACAAAAATCGAAGATGTGTAATGCTTTAAGATGTCCGTCTCTGAAATAGCTCTAGTTCAGAGCTGTAAAGCTTTAATAATACTACCATTTCTTTACCATTACTCAGCACTGATTACTATCTGGCTCTTCTAAATACTAGAATCTACCCTAGGATTGATTTTTACTCGGGGAGGGTAGAACTCGGGGAGGATACAATAGAACAGCTGCTTTATAGAATTGTCTGAGGACCAACTGTTATCATTTTAAATTTACTAAAAATGTCATTCAATGAAAACCTAAGTGAATTTACTAAAATAAAAAATGTCATTCAATGTAAACCTAGTATTTCTGAGCCTAAACCTGGTATTTCTCGAACCAATATGTATTTTACAATTAAAATCAAACTCCTGTAATGTTACTCGGGGAGTGTAGAACTCGGGGACGGTAGAACTCTGTACAGAACAGCTGCTTTATAGAATTGTCTGAGGACCAACTGTTATCATTTTAAATTTACTAAAAAATGGAGTGAAGTGCAGGATTGTGTGTTTTGACAAATTTGTCCCATTCAATGGCAATACTCCATTCTTTTTTTTTTTTTTTTTTCAAGAACGGCGAAATTCTACAAAAAGATACAATACTGCACCTTGATGAAAAAATTTCATTCAATGTACACCTAGTATTTCTGGGCCTAAACCTGGTATTTCTCGAACCAATATGTATTATTTCTGGGGGCCTAAACCTGGTATTTCTCGAACCAATATTGTTGTAATTAAATTTAAGCTCCTCAGAGCTATCTCTGAAGCTGTAACTCGAATTTTGAACAGCAATCGTGATTAGGAATCATGGTCTTAAAACCAGCATACATTTTCAAAAAAAAAAAGATTTTGTTTCATGCAGCTTTTAAATTTAAATTAAATATTTTTTACTTAAAACAAAAAATTTAATATTTGGTGCTTTTATCAAGGTCAAGGTCGTCTGTAATCCGTGCATTTTTTTATTCACGTAGTATATAATGTGAACGACAATAAGTGTACCACTTATGTCATTATGCATGTTCTCCTTCGCAATGTTTTTTTTTTTCTGTGACAATGTTATATTTTTTTCGTCCATTTGTCTAAATTTATCGGAATATGACGTAACATATTAACTTTGGTGTATACCGTGCTTATTTATTTAAAATCCAGCAATATTGATAATTTTTAAAAAATGCGTCTTTGCTATGTCAGTAAATGTGAACTTTCTTATGCTATGGGGATATTTCTGTCATTTTTAAAACTTTGAAATGTCCACATGGATCTAATGTTTCTACGGTATTTTGGTCTCGAAATTACAAGGCTATGGCCAAGGTCATAATTCAATAAGAAACTCATTTTAAGGTATAAAGAAACGCATTAAGAAGGTTTCATACTAGAGCCGATGTTCAAATAAGTTGCTAACGCTATTGAATAAAAGCTAATTTAAATTGTGTAGTTTAGTTCTGTCGTTTTTGTAAAACTAACCTTGGTTCCTGTTATCCTTTACTAAAGATTCATATCTTAAAGTATTATGTAAAATTACATAGAACTATAAGAAAAAAATCAATTTGATTCCCTAATGACCTTTACGCAGCATTTCCAATTACATTTATTGCAATCACGTTTCTTCAATTTACACAAAAGATGAAGACATTTATTAGAGCGTTATAAGTCGATGCGAAGAAAGTAAGACAATTATTTGATTTATATCCAAACAATTTCATTACTTAACATCATTTCCTCTAGGGAAACATTTGGGTAGACATGTTGTAATTAGGTCAGAATTATCTTTGCGTGAAGTCTGATGTAATCAATATATCTCACTAATAAAGCAACCTCTTCGGAAACAAATTGTAGAGCATCAAAGAAGGTTCACTCAGTTATTATGTTTCAAAGGAAAGATGTTTCTAAATGTAGCGGTTGGATGTAACGTTTCTTAAAGAATACATTTGTTAATATAAAACATACACGTTTGAAGTACATAATGTATCTATGGAAGTTTTAATTCTTATAGGAGTAGAGTTATACCCAATTCTTATCAATATCAGTCCCCTTGGTTTCAAAAGTGTTCTCAGCAACTACATTTTTTATGAATATGAATATAGAAGCATGTAACACTTTTGCTCAATACATCGCTTCTTCCATTACCAGATTGCTTTTTCCTAAATTGATTTTGGAAACTCTCTTTGTTATTAGAACATCAATAAATGAAATTATTGAATGAATCCGTGTTAATCTGTATGAATATTGATATATTCAGGCCGTATCAAAGATCAACAATCACAGCAAGTGACTAGTTCATGTTATATTTTCATTTTGAAGGACAGTTTAAGAAAACCCATTATCATAACATTTAGCTCATAAAAGCAGTATTGAATCATCAAATGCATTGCTAAAATATTTTTGTTAAAGTTTTTCAGAGACACAATTATCAAATTTAAGCTTATTATCTCAAAAATCACGAGATTGACATTTGATTTTTTTTTGGCACACAACTAGCCTTACAATAACATAATATTGCTTTATTGAATTTTTTCGCGAAGATCAACATCTTTTGGACCTTATGCACTTTTACAATGTTAGGTTCAGTCTGTATTCGCCCTGCAAATAAAATTTGTCGCTACCACACATTAGGTTGCGACGTCAACAAATGAACGAATGGCCGGTAACAAACATTTGATGCCGGTGTAATGAAAATATAGCGTCCGTGTGACTGAGTGTCCTAGCGACTATTCAAATATTTAGAACGTAGTTGTACATGTGCGATCAATAAATCATTGATTGCGACTTATTCTGTGTAGTTCAATTAGACATGGACCCCTTAGGTGGTACCCTCCCCCTCCCCCTTCAAAATGACCGCAAAGGATGTTAAAGAGATTACCCAAAAGCCTTGGGTCGGTTGCTTTTGCGTTTTATGCCACATTTTATGACAATCAACAGAAAATATAGGGCTTACTGATCTTTTAACGTGTTTATATCTCAGTTATACGTTTTACTCCGTGACAGCCTATGACGGACCATAACTTGACTTCTGAAAATCATGTGAAGTTCATTAAGGTGTCATTATAATGTTCAAAGCATGGTCTTGGAGTAGCAAGCAACGGTATTGTTTTCTTTCCGGATGTATGCGCCCAATTTGTGAAAAAAAGAGTGTATTTGGTGGAATTTGCTCAATTGGGATTTGAGTACAATTGGGTGCTTAATGGTATACTGATGGGTGGGTTCTTGAGTCAAATATAGATACAGAGATGGGTCATATTTTCGAAGTCCGGCGGGTACGTACATTAACGTAAAAAATGTCCCACAGGCTAAAGCTACTATTTTACTTACGTTTGTGCAGTTTATTTGAAAACAAAATGCAGTACGTTTCATTGATAGATGTATAGAGGCAAAAAAACAAAAACAAATACTGAGTTCAACTGTTTGTTCAAACAACACATTTTCTTCTGTGATTGATTTGTTCTTATACAGACACTTGTTTTTAAGTAATATACCCTGGAGCTCAGCTCAAAACTGCGCATAAATTAAGAATGAAAATACATACTCACTTGTCATTCGAGTTTAAAACAACACCGGAAGCATAACAACCGGAAGCACAACTCTGCACAATTGATTATCATAGTAACCAGAAGAAACAATAACACATTCACATATACATGTATAATTTGTGATCGTCCTTAAAGATAAATATGTTCTGTAAACGAAAAGCATCGACGATGAAACGTTCTTTTTGGTATATTAACGAGGGATGTTCAAAAGGTTCGTGGTCTGAGGTAGGAGATGAACTACGCCCTGTACACTCTTAGAAAGCCAGGATCAAATATGAGACAAAAAGGATCAATTTTGATCTATTTTAGGTATCAAATATGAGCTTACCCTTTAAGGATCAAAGTGATCCAAAAATAAGGATCACAATTTTTGATCCGAAAAAAAGATCAAATATTTCTTATAAAAAAGATCTGCCTAAAAATATCTCACTGAAGTGACCCTAGCAGGGTTTGAACCCACGCCCACGTACGCCATGTAATTACGAGACCATCGCTCTAACCACTCGGCCACGGGACAGGCAGCTGTCAAGTGTGTTGAAATCATCGTATTTATACCATTGTATACATTCCCGGCTATGTAGTGGATATGGGGTGTACTCAAATATGAGAAAAAAGATCACGTTAGATCCAAACGCGGTATCAAATATGAGCTCATCCTTTCCGTGTCAAAGTAATCCAGAAATACGGATCAAAACTTTGATATTGTAATCAAAAAGGATCAAAATAAAATGATCCTGAAACCGGATCAAAAATGATCCTGGTGAATTTGATCCATTTGTATATATTGATCCGAAAAAGGATCAAAACGATCCACGTTGGATCAAAAGTGACCCTTAAAGGATCAAAATAAAATGATCCGGAAAACTACTCGTATATTTGATCCCGGCCTTTTAATTTAAGAGTGTACATTAATATGCTATGTATTTCAACTTGATTGATAAATTATATCAAAAGGTATCAGTAAATATCTGCTTCCTTTTTTATTTTACAGGAACTTTAAGTTTACGTATCACTCATATATTTCTTGGAGTTGATTTTTTACCTTTAGAAATCTTAAAATATCACTCCCATGTGCCACACTCAGCGAATTAAAAAAAAAACACATTTGAGAATACTTCTTCAAATAGTAATAAGGAATCCAGTTGCAGATTTCCAAAATATATAGAGGACATGGATGTAAAAGTTCTCGGTATCAAAATGGCTAATGACCTTTTTTTATTGATTTTTAAACCTAAATTCTAAACTTTACAAACCTTTTTTTTTGCCTTAATTGCATACTCAATTTGTAAGTAAACTCATAAAAAACGTGCAATACAGAACTCAAAAAGTGAGATCCCTGGGCCGTATTTCTCAGCCGTGTTTGGCAGGCAAAATAGCGCAATATTATTACGTTATCATTCAAAATCAACACCACATAATCAAACAATATTATTTGGTAATTGAATTAGAAGTACCAAGCCAACAATCTGTTAAAACAAAATCGAATTGTCCATTATGAAATTGACCATTATGAAATTACAATATTTTGGCGAAAATTGCCTCTTCTTTATCAAAGTAGTCTGTTGACGTCATTTTGTACTTGTACGTGGAAGAGAAATAATTATTAAAGTTGAATCAAAGAATACTTTGGTTGAATAATCTAGAAACAAACTCTATGTATGTCAAAATTGTGATATTCTGACATGTGTAAAACGGCAAAACTTGCCGTCTCACTCGTAAAAAAGGACCTTCCCCTCAAGGTAAACTACATTACATGTAAATTGAAAAGCGTAGCTTGTTTCCTTCACATCAGGACACGAACTTAGTGAACACAATATTACCATTGTTATTCTCGTTGCATTGGTGAAGCTTTTTCTACTTATGTACTGATGATGGCAAAACTAGTCCTTTCACATTGTAATCGTCACTTATGAATTTGAGCATCTTTACATTTCAAAATCTTTAGCATTCAGTTAAACACCAACGGTATAGAGCGTAGCGTACGAATAACGTACAGTGGTTTCACATACCGAGCGTGTGTCAAACGGAAAATGCCATACGAATAAAGAATTCGACGTACACATGACGGACACAACCGTGTGAATAATGACTTGAACGTACTTTTATCTAACACATGATGATCAGCAAAACAACAGTAGGATTAATGTGCGTTATGATTGCGTTTAACTCTATACGGTAGTGTGTGACTAAGCTTAACAATCGGTATGCAAGTTAATAATTATAATCAACAATTTTGCGGTTGTTTTTCCGATAGAGCTTAATAAGGGCTATAATATGGTACACGATACCAACCGCGTACCGGTCATTTTTGGAACATTTAGCAAATTGATTAAAGGGACTAGCCTAGATTCCACTTAGAATTAAAAATTAATGGAAATTTTTTAAGTAAAGCTTAAAAGTGTAGTAAAATCAAAAAAAAACTACACAAATTTACACTCAAATGGCTCAAATTGACAGCGAATTGAAATGCAATATATCTATATGTGATGGTGGTGTGACTATCCATTGTTTTCTAAATCCTTAATTTGTACCTCAGATGGATTTACCAGATAAAAGATCAAATGAAGCTCTAGGAGATAAGTTAGTACATATCAAAAGAGACAAAAAATTATCAAAAAATAATTTGTTTCACCCATCACAGGTGTATAAACAAGATCTTTTTAAGATTTGAAACTAGAAACACTTTTTCAATCATTTGTTGTCGCCGGCGACAAAAAATACGGCTGGTAAATAATTTCATTTTTTTCCTCTGTTACACAAATTCAGCGGAAACTACTGGTAGGATATGTTAGTATAATCATGTACTATCGATACATG
>JXSR01S006749.1:3848-21393 GCA_000969725.1 Ophiothrix spiculata
TATTACAAAACATGTTACTATTCCTATAATAAATAATTCCATTAGAAATAAAACACCTGCCATATTGATGCTAACGCATATACAATAATGCTGTACAACCAGAAAAAATATGTAGATTATAAGTTTACAGGTAGGTTTCTATCATATCTATTTCAAATATTGTAATCAACATTCACCTTTACCAAGGCTTGCGACATAATGTATTCAGTCTGGGTCAATAGTTCAATGAGAGATAAAGACACAGATAAAAGGAGAGTTAAGTTCAAATAGATAAGAAGTCAATCAAAGTTTGCTGACATTCATACAAGTCATGATTAATTGGGCACAGTCATTCCAACAAAATATTGGCTTCCAATCTGAATATTCAGAGATTTGTCGAGGACCACAAAACAGATGCTAAAAGTTCAATTCTGACACTCCGGTTTCATTTTGAATGTCTGTATTTTTCACAAAAACAAATTCAGATCCTTATAGCCTTCTTAAAACCAATTATTCTGATCCGGATTAGTATGAAAAAGCATTTCATTGCAGGAGCGAGGTTCTGTAGTGGTAAGCTTCTTTAGAAGCTGATGTAAAATTTACCCTGCTGCCCTGTAACCCAACAACTGAAAAATTGAAATCATATAGAAGCAGGTTCCCATGGTAATGTTAGTTATTTCCAATCCAAAATGCGTGTTTTGGACATTGAGCAAACAATTATGTTTTTGGTCCCAAAGTGTTCTGGAAAGCCTTACTAGTGATGCATTATTAACCAAATATATAGGCAATTACACGCAATATTATTTTCCAAGAAATATTAATGTAATGTAAACTTATAATATGCAGCACTTTCAAAATGAAAAGCAGAAATACATCTAGTATGCTTTAAAGGATTATTTTCACATGTGTATTCGAGGTTGTTTAATCATAAACCAATTTTTCTTCACTTTTGCATATTTTCTCTAAAATCTTTAATGATGGAACAAGTCTAATGACGTCATGATTACGTAACGCGTATTTTTAATATATATGAATTTGCTATGTTAGGATAAAGGAGAACCAAAGCTATCAACCTACAAGAACTATCCTACTTTATGAGTGCCAATTTTATGGCTCACCATGAAACCTACTCAGTTGAGAGTGCTAACTGTTTGTTTGGAAAGAAAATTTGCCTGGTTGTAACATTTAGGCTGTATATTTTTTAATTGAAGTTTGCACGGATTTCCTTTGAAACTATAATCATAGTATACATGAACACAGCCCATTTACACATACACAACATGTCTGAACGAACACACCATACAATGGATTTCAAACAAACCCTTTAATTATTCCGTTCATTTTGACCATGACACCCCATCACTTATTAAAATGTCAATCTATAACATATCTTACATCTTCATTTTGTAGTTTTAAATCAAGCAGTACAACAACTTCAACTTCAACTTTATTATTTCCATATAAAACAGTACATATAAATGACAGACAAATAAAATCTTATGGAGGAGACGGCTGGAAGGCCAGTGAGGCCCGTTAAATAGCCGACCCCTATATTATAACACAACATAAATCAAACAGCAAGGAAATAAAAAATACCAAAAAAGACATACAACATCATCAATCATAAACCGTATATAAAATCTGCAATCTCATGTGGAAAATGGGTCATTATAAAAGACAAAACATGTTCATCCCATGCTTTAGGTGAATATCTAATCCTGGGTCTTTTATCAAACAGTGCTTTGCTGACACAACTGATAACAGGTGTCTTATCCTGACATCCCCCAGTCACAAATCCCATCATTTTAGCAATATATTTATTAAATTGCTCTTTTCCATATTCTTGGCGTACATTATCAGACATATTGTTCCAGAGTTTTTCTCCCAATGCCGCAACTTTCTCTTTGGTAAATATCCCCGTAGCGACGACAAAGTTCCCTGGCTCTATAATGCTGACACGAACGTTCCATGGTTTCATTTCAAGGCGAAGACACTGTGTAAATCCTTCCATGGCATGTTTTGAAGCTACATAGCAGGAACGACCAAAGGTCGCTTTGCGACCCAGTATGCTAATTGTGTTTACAATTCGACCTGGAAGACAAAATAAAAGGGTGGGTTATCTAAAATAATTATGATGAATCTGTACACAGTTATTCCTTTAGATAGATATTATAGGGGCTCCACTGGGCGTGTTCGGGTGAACATCTAGTCATGACTATTTTACCGGTACCAGCTCGAGACACTTATACAAGAGTGAACGCAATAGGAAAATCTCTCAGTATTATTATAAGGTGACTCGCTCCTAATTGGTCATAACTCGCGGCAAAATTAAAAAGATTATCACTCTTTTAACCACGAAAATAAATTCTAACATCTAACGCTCAATAGTTATTTGATTTAGAACTAGTATCATTCCTCTGATCTCCCCTTCCAGTGACCTACAGGCGCCCTAGCGGTGAACAAGGGCAAATTTGATTTGATATTTAGGTTCCAAATGAGTAATTTACCTTCAGCTTTTCTGATCAAAGGCAGAAACATTTTGATCACTCTGACACCACCTAAGAAGTTGACATTGGTGATTCTCTCGTAGTCATCCTACAGGCGTCCTAGCGGTGAACAAGGGCAAATTTGATTTGATTTTCAGGTTCCAAATGAGTAAATTACCTTCAGCTTTTCTGATCAAAGGCAAAAACATTTTGATCACTCTGACACCGCCTAAGAAGTTGACGTTGGTGATCTTCTCGTAGTCATCCATTGAACACCATTCAACCAATCCATAGTTTGCTAAACCCGCATTGTTTACTAGTCCCCATAGACCTGATACAGGGGGAGAGAAAAAAATTGGATGAGAAAGTCTTATCTTGCAAATATAGAAATGACATTCAAATGTCATGGATTAGTACACACAAAGATACGGGACTGGTAGCTTCAATTAAATGACACAGCTTGGTTTGGCACAATTACCAAAAGATGAGTAGCTTCTTATCGGGTGGTTAGATGAGGGCGAGTCCCGGTGTAGCAGGAATGTAAGTCCCTCGTTCTAATTGTCCGGGTTGTACAATAAAGTATTGGCAAACAATTCTCACGCAACATTAGTTTCACGCTTTATTCCGTTATGGTCTATGGAAGGCGGACTACTATTTAAGGGGACTACGATTACTTTCACACCGGGGTAAATTTTACTAAAATTAACAAATGCATAAGACTGATATGACATGGTATTTCAATATAACAAGCTTCAGAAACCATCTCTCTTATGAACACGGAAACCAAATAGTGTTAAGTAAGCTCTGTTTAATACAATTGTGCAAAATATGCAAGTACCTTTATTGGGCAACCTCTGTTTGACAACATCAAATGCAGCAGAAATCTGTTTGCCTTTTGTAACATCCATCTGTACCACTACAACATTATCCGATGTTATTTCCTTCAGTTCCGATGCTCCTTCACCATTTACATCCAAGCACCCGGCAAACACGACACACCCCAAAGAGTCAAGATGGCGGACAATTGCTTGACCAAAACCCGTGTCACATCCTGTAACGAGCACAGCCTTCTGTTTTGGGTTAAGTCCACCAGTCGCAAATAAACGAAGCCAGTATGCCAACGACAGAAGAACAACTGTTCCTGAGATTGCTAGACTTAGTAGAAGTCCAGCAGCCATCTTTACTTATTACCTGTATCAAATAGAATATGTATAAATCAATCAACCATTTGAACTTCTCTGCAATATTAAATATAAATTATTTCTAGGTCAAACAAGTAGGTCTATATTAAGTGTTCATTCAAACACAATTCACTTAGGCCTACATATCTGTCAAAGTTTCCTTCATGATACAATCTGCTGGAAGACATCCAACAGAACAGGGTGTTTTTATAATTAAAGCGAGGAAAGCTGAACATTATTCACGTTATTAGAAAGAAAGAAAGAAAGAACATAGGAAAGAAGAAAAGACAAGAAAAGAAACAACGAATTTTATAACAAGCTTAAATAACCGGGGCTTCAAATAACCCGCCCTACACAAGACGGCAGTATTCACCCTTTAATATCGAGTACAATTATTATACAAGTAGTACAACATTCCTAAGGTGCACATTTGGAACATCAATCTAGTACAATTTTGTTATAATTCTCAATGATTCTAGTACAAAAATGTGTACTAAAATTGTATAAGAACATTTGCTGTTCCAAATATGCAACTCAGGACAGGGTTGGTTGGTTCGTAATTCTTAGCATAGCAATTATTGCAGGAGTTAAGTTTGGAATAATAAGGTAGTGCGTCCGGAGCTTGGTTAGATCTCAAACATGAGGTTCTTGTACACTGTTCGCAAATGTACATACTCTCGACATCCTCCTCTCTACATACATCTCGTAAAATGTTCCTAAAAGTACCATACTATTGTAGATATTTTGATATATCATTTGCATATTTTGAACGTTTGAAACTCATATATTACGGCGCCAGAGAAGGCTACTATATCGATATAAGCTTACGTTTAACAGGACACGAATCCATGATGAAGATGATGAACTTCCAAGGAGGAAAGCAGCTCACATGAATGAGAAACGCTTCCCACAGACTCGTCACAATAAAGAACACGAGAGAGCACATACCAAAGAAAAAGCTGCGTCACTGTAACTATTGCATCAAATGTTTCACCACTGCAGGTAACCGGGCAAGATACGAACGAATGTATACATACCAAAGAGAAACCCTACCAATGTAGCTAACATGGCTATTGCAGCCAACGCTTCCCCAGAATAAATACCAGGGTAACACATGAAAGAAAAAAAAACCTTTTCAATGCAATTATTGCAACAAATGTTTCACTACAACAAATAACAGGAAAAGTCACGAGAGGACATATACTAAAGAGAAACCATATCACTACAACTATTGCAACAAATGCTTCTCTTATTCGAATAGCAATCTGATCGAGAGAACGCATACTAAAGAGAAACTTTACCAATGTAGCCATTGCAGCAAACGTTTCTCTACAGCCAGTAACAGGAAAAGCCACGAGGGAAGACATACCGTACTAAAGAGAAACCTTATCAATGATGGAATTATTGCCATAAATGCGTCAACATAGAAAATAAGTACAGGGAAAAACATGAAAGAATGCATACCAAAGAGAAACCTTATCAATGTAACTAATGAACGAAATGCTTCATTCTCTCATTCAAATAGAACGTAGTAAGGGCAGTAATGAAAAAGAGACACGTTACTAATACAATAAGGCTCGTTCCGATGATGGAAAATGAAACCTTTTTTGATTTCAAGTAAAAAATCAGCTTTTTTTTCCGACCACATAAGCTGGTTTTATAATCGTACGTTTGTTACTTAGTACGTAAGAAGTATTTCCGAACGAGAAATTGTAATGTTTTTCTATCCGTGCATGAATGAGCACATGTTTTAATTCAAAAATGTCACAAACGTTACCATAAATTTACACCAAAATGTTACAAACGTTACCACACCAAACAATGCATTAAAAGAAATACTGACGATAGAATTTTTTAACACTTTTATGAAATATTTGTAAACATGGAACCCATCATCTGTGCAAAGGGCAATTAAAAACTCGCTAACACGTCAGTGAATTTTCATTTTGAAGTCATTTGGAGAAAAAAAATACCTGTTTTCGTGCGAAGTCACAAACATGAACTTTATTTAGGATTTTGGGAATTATTTAATTTTTGAACACCTAAATGTCTTGGCCCCACCAGTGAGCACCATTATCAACAACATTGTATGGATATGGATATAATGTTTATGCTAGGTTCTGTAGCATAAATTTTTCGGTCACAAACGTTACTTTGGAAATGCCCATAAAGGTTTTACTACGGTCAGAAAGAGATGCAAGGAAAATTATACTAAACTATATAGGACACACAGAACAGAACATGGGAGGTCATAACTTGAACTTGATATAAGATATTTGGTATATGCTCACTCATGACTGTTCTGTATATTTCAAGACACGAACACAAACCAAAACAGAAAGTACGCTATTTTACTACATTGCCATTTCTACACCCGGCCTGTAAACTTCATTTTGTACACATGTACACATCGTAACATCACACTAATCATATACTAGTATACAGCGCTCGCTAACTATGTAAGCTTAACAACATTAAGTGTGCGGTGATACTAAACACAGACTATACAACATTATTACCATCATACATACCATTAAAATATTGATACCCACAAATGCCTAGTACGTATTCTGATTAGGAGTACTACCATAGATTACATCTTAGAACATTGGCCTGAGAACTTTGGTATAAATAATACTATACAAGAGTGGAGGCCAAATTATTATGTCTAATAGGCCTATATACCTCAATATATTGCAAATTGGTCAATCAACGTTAGGCGCGTATCACTAAATGTGTAAGCTCCATACAAGCCCACACCATTAAATAACTTCCCCATTGAAACCAATGTTTTTAAATAGAGCCTATTTTGTCCGATCTTTGCAGTCATGCAATCACTAGCATATTGATCTGTTACTGGTATTATGGCCAGACACAATATTTAGTTAAGTTTATTGTTATTCATTTTGTCTCTCAATTCTATGAAAATCAAATTTGTATTGCATGTAGGCCTATTTTGTGTGAAAGTAATACCAGGCCCCTAACACTTTGTCCCATATATTTCATAGCTCATTTTATCACTATTTCTCAATAGTCGCTGGTTAACGTTTCTTCCCTGATCACGTGATAAGTGGCTCCAATTATACGCCCTCTTTACTCACCTAGGATGTCTAGACTTGTCCACATCACAATGGGATTTTTAAATGTACATTGTGTTGATTGCCACGTCCCAGATCAAGTCATCCTTCAGGTCCGAGAAATGTGGCTTAATTTGTTTTGTTTTTTATTCATAGAAAATCGGCTCAGACCGCCGGTTCGATGATGCTCATGAATATAAATGAGTTTGAGACACTGATTTAAAAAGGCCCATAAACTCACTTAAATAGATCTTAATTCAAAATAATTTTGCATACAGATGGATAAATGTTGTAAAAACATATTAAAATCCAAAATCATTGAAACTAGTTAAAAAAAAACAAATGTGATTTTTTTTCATTGAGCGAGGTCAAAGTTGGTCTCTGCTTTTCCCCTAAAATCTACAATTCTGGGCTAAATATATTTAAGCCACTTGGTCAAAAGAAAGCTTACACACTTTTGTACACGTACCCTGAAAATCGTGTGTGAATTTTGCGTGAAACACACGCCAGGTACGAGAATGTGACCATTGGTCCAATTAGGTCAATTAAAGGGACTGGCCTAGATCCTGTCCGCTGATATTCTGACTATATATTTTGTTCACATGTATCGATAGTATATGATTATACTAACATATCCTACCAGTAGTTTCCGCTGAATATGTGTAACAGAGGAGAAAAATGACATTATTTACCAGCTGTATTTTTTGTCGCTGGCGACAAAAAATGGTTGAAAAAGTGTTTCTAGTTTTAAATCTTAAAAAGATCTTGTTTCTACACCTGTGATGGGTAAACAAAATTATTTTTGATAAAATTGTTTCTCTTTTCATATGAATTAACTTATCTCCAAGAGCTTCATTTGATCTTTTATCTGGTAAATCCAGACGGGGGTACAAATTTAGGATTAAGAAACACTGGATAGTCACACCACCATCACATATAGATATATTGCAAATCAATTCGCTGTCAATTTGAGCCATTTCTGTGTACATTTTTGTACTTTTCTGGATTTTACTACACTTTTAAACTTTATTTAAAGCATTTCCATAAGTTTTTAATTCTAAGTGGAATCTAGGCTAGTCCCTTTAAGATATTAAAGCTGGGTACGGTAGTTCTGGTGGCAATTATTAGCTCATGTCCTATAGCAAATATAAAAAAAACATGAGGAAAAAAGAGACTGGTCTTGGAAAGTGATATGTCCCTAAAAAAATTACAAATTCTAATGAAATAAAAAGAAAAAGAAAAAATGGGAACATATCGAGTCGAACCCGGTTTCCCTGGACGGAAAAAGTATAATCCGATAGTGCACGCTACGCAGTCAATGTACAAGTTACTTGCAAAATCTAATACTCAAACAATTGCAATTGCGCAACACCGATTTGTTTCGAAATAATTACACAAAAAATCAAATTAGGGACAGGTTCTGTCAATTATAGTTATGTTTAATAACAATATGCTATTTTACAATATAAATGGTCATTCTTTTTAATGTGGGCACCCATAAATGGTGGATTTGTTACATTGAGAGTGATTTATGCATCAATTTTTGTCATATCATTTCAATAATCAAATGAAATGTCATAATTTTGGTATGATTTTAAAGACAATTTATTTGTCTTTCAAGAAATCAAGAATAGAACCCAAATGAAGTGAATAATTAAGCTTAATGACCTGTTAAAGCTACTTAGCCAGGGTGGAGTTGGGTGAGGTTGAGGCAGGTGAGGTTGAGGCATCATGAAAATTGTGCATGAATTGTTCTGCCATATCTCCTTAAAAATCCATTGAAGTGTCACAAATCTTATATGATTTTAAAGCCTAGTTATTGTTTATCAAAAACAAGTTGGAATTAACACGAATAAAATTGATTATTAATGCTATTAACAAGTTTAAGTCAATAAGCTAATTTAGCCAGACATGAAAACAGGCATAAATGTGGTTGGTGTGGATGAGATACTTACATTGTGCATCAAATATTGTCACAACTTTTCAATAATCGTATGAAATGTCATAAATTTGGTATGATTTTGAAGATAATGTATTAGCCTATAAAATCAATTGAAAATATTAGCCAAATAAAGGTATTAATTAACTCTAATCAACGATTACCAGGAAGGAGTTAGGTATGGATGAAGTGAATGAGATGAAACGCAAATGGGCCTCACCTCAAAAAGGATGACCAATTGGGCTATTCAGGATTGATCTGAAGAAAATCGATGCAACATTGGTTTGCACATGCAGTTCACGAGTGTATAAATCCGCATGACAGCGCTGGTAAATTACTTCCATTGACATGATTGATCTGAAAGGTTGTTTTTGTCGTACGATGATGCTGGCCGTTTATCAGGGTATTCAACGGGTAATTATAATGACCGATATCTTGTCCCTTTCGTACATCTAATTGAACGGCATTTGTCTTGGTTTTATTTACCATCTTTAAAATGATGATTTTTTTATTCCTATCAATCAAATAAAAGCTTGTTTTATTGGAAAAACTCCAAATATTTTCATCCATATCTCCATTTTTTATTTGCTTTAACCCCCTTGTGATTACAGGGGTGCGAAGTCCGAACTATCTGACAGGTCACGTCAAGAAAAAAAAAATATCACGACCAAGTTTTTTAATATCGATCGCCAGAACTTAAAAATAAATTGCTCATTAAAAGCTCATTTGCATAGGATCTAAGCGCTGACTGAGATCAGCCCAGGTGTCAGATCAATTCGATCAACGACCTTCGTAATGTTAGACTGTTTTTAAGGCCCTTAAATATCATCGTTGTTGCTATACATTAGGCAAGGCTTGAAAAGGACTACCAAATTCAAGACGACGCGAGACAATCATGTAATTATGTAATTTCCCGTGTAATCTTTAGACCATAAAGGTGATATAATACAATCAATCTTAGACGTGGGAGAAATTTAATAAAAATCGTTTATATTTTTCTTTTACTTTTTTCTATAATTATTCATCAAGATTTGACAATTCGTTCATGATTCTAGTCCGGTTTTAAAGTTGATATAATGTACATAGATGTTAATTTTCCCGATTTTATCATGCAATGCTTCTCTAGCTCAATCGGTTAGCGCGCCAGTCATGAGATCTGTTGGTCGTGGGTTCGAGCCATGATTTCTGCGAAGTGTCATCTCCTATATTCATCCTCCTTGGTAATACTGTTTAGATGAGTGATTGAACAGACCTCAAAAATAACATGGTAGCCATTTGTATTTGAATTAGGCCTCTCTTGTTTACCCGGGACGAAACATAGACGTTAACCTTTTACCTGTATGTCACCGTATTTCACCGTTCTGTGCAATTATTTACCTTTAACGATGGTGACAAACATACACTTAAACTACTAGTACATCAAAATGTGTTGAGAAATTCCTGGAAATGATTTTAGTAATTCTCTATAAATATGTCTTTAAAAATAAGGTGTAATTTTGATAATTCGTCAACTAGTTTCTTATTAATTGACTATTAATTTTTTGTTGAAAATGGACGTAAGCCATTTTGCAGGACAGCTCATCATATTTCAATTTAAGAACCAACTATCTTCCAAATTTTTGCATAATTTCTTTTTCAATTCTTCATTAACCCTTATCCTCCTGAGCTATTTTTTTGTAAGATTTAAGTAATTCAATTGATAATGGTATGTATACGTTAGGGATTTTTATGGATTTATCGAAAGCTTTCGATACTATAAATCACAATATTTTGCTGGATAAGCTCTATCATTATGGATTTCGAGGAATATCACATAATTGGTTTACTAGTTATCTTTCTAATAGGAGCCAATACGTATCTTATAACAAGGTAAATTCATCTTATGAGCAAATTACTTGCGATGTTCCTCAGGGTTCCATATTGGGACCACTGCTTTTCATAATTTACATGAATGATATTTGTACTACATCAAATATGCTTAAGTTTATTTTTATTTGCTGTCGATACAACTGTACACTACTCAAATAATAATATTGACACATTGTATATTACTGCTAACAGGGAAATACAAGAAGTGAATAACTGGTTTAAATGCAACAAATTATCTCTAAATGCATCTAAAACAGATTTAATGATCATAGGAACAGCCGATAAGACCAAGCATTGCAAAACTGACATTTTTTTTTTATAGATGGATGCAAACTTGAACAAGTATCTTCGGCAAAATTTCTTGTGATTAACCATTGATGAAAATTTGACATGGAAATCTCATATTAACACTATATGTAAAGTTTCTTCTAGAAATATTGGTGTTTTAAACAAAGTTACGCTCTTCTTGCCTAAAACAGCACTGTATAAACTCTATTGTACATTGATTACGCCTTATCTTAATTATGGTATCTTACTTTGGGGCAGTGCCTCTAAGGAATGTTTTACTAAACTATTTAAATTGCAAAAGAGAGCCTTAAGGATCGTGTCAATGAGTTCATACTTAAGCCACACAAAACCCCTTTTTGAAAAATTTAATGCTTTAAATATTTTTGATCTCTATGATAAAGAACTTGGTATATTCATGTATTCACACGGTTTATTGCCTAGATCATTTGATAATCTATTTGTAAATCTTGAAAATTCTTATTTCTTGTATAATCATGATAATAGTCATGGATATTCATGACTATAATACAAGAAATAAGAACAACTATATCGTCTTAACATTCCCAAATCAAAATCGGTTTTGACAAACGGGCCAAAATTATGGAACTCGTTACCACGTTACTAAAGAATGGTTACAAGTGTCAAAATATTCAAAGATAACATCTTAATTAATCTTCAAAAAGGCACTTAAGAGACCTGAAAGTTTTAGATATTTATTGAGCATGCATAAAGATTTTACAGTATAGGTTATTTATCATTTACAACATGTCTGAAACAATTATAAAATACTTTATATATTTATCATGTTTCCGTTTTGTTTAATCTTGCTTTTTGAGACATAGAGGGGTTGTTGCAACCCCCCTAATTTTTGGAACGGAACCCCTTATGAACTTGGTTTTGCTATTAATAAATAGTTATGATCCTCCCCTATCCAACGATACCAAGATCATCAAAATCGGCCTAGGCGTTACTTAATTATGACGTCATAAAGTACTTTCGGATTGGAAAATCAGGCAAAATTGCATTATGGCAAAAATGGTCACCAAAATCAAAATTTTTCTATAAATGTTCTAATTAACGGATTTTCGTCCGGTTGTTTGCTAATTAAGAAGGGAATGATGATTCTAACATGTCTTGTAAGTCTGAGTCTTATAGCGTGTATACATTTTTCAAAATGGCGACTTAAACATTTCCGGGATTTCACCAACCCCCCTACACCCCAACATTGACGGCCTACCGTAACCCAACCTTATGTGTTACCCCCTAGTTTTTTCATCAAAATGACCGCAAAGGATGTAAAAGAGATTACCCAAATGCCTGAGGCCGGTTGTTTTGCGTTTTTATGAAGCGGGGAAAAACCTTAGGGGGTTGCAACAACCCCCCCCCCTCCCTCCGGCCGAAGGATAAGGGTTAAGCTATATAATTAAATACCAAACTTCAACATCTAGGTATGTTTAATAAACAAATTACTATGTATAGGCATTGTGCCCTTTTATATTATAAACTTGGATAGATTAAGTCAATATTGGTCGAGCTATGAGTTGTAAAAATATTGGGCGAGACGCAATATTTTAAAACTCTTAGCGAGACCAATAAATATGGGACGCAAATCATCAAATTTTATCATTATTATGCTCAGGATCCAAGTTTTTCCACACTTGGATCCTTCAAAGCATAGAAATGCTCAAATATGGTCATACGATGTCCATATTTGTGCATAAAAGTAACATTTTTACTTACTGAGATATTTTCAACAAACTTTTACCAGGATGATGGGAGCTCGTGTGGTCTAGTGGAATAACGCAGGGGCCGATTTCTCTAACATTTAGCGATGGTCGCTAACCCCGTAACTCCAAAAATGATCGCTAAATAGTGGGTATTAGCGATCGTTTTTGGAGTTTAGCGATCAGAACGGGGTTAGCGAGCATCGCTAAATGTTAGTGAAATCGGCCCAGGACTCCGAATCGTGAGGTCGCGAGTTTGAGCCCCGCTTCAGCCAACGGGTAATGTCCTTGGGCAAGACATTTAATCTCGATTGCTTCGTCGACCCAAGCGCATTGGGTAGCTGTTAGGGGAATATTACAATCTAAATTCCGATAGGTCTGCGTCTTAAGATTGCGATCTAGTTGAGGCGAAATGATTGTGACGATTTCCTAATAACAGCGTAATAATGTCAAGCACTATGGTACTTCGGTGAATAGCGCGCATATAAATGCCGGATATTATGATGCACAAGTGTAAGAATCTATACAAAAAAAAAGGTCTTTAAGCCATTTTGCAATTCTGAAATAGGCCAACTTAAGGACACAAAAATTATGGCCGAGGGTGATAGCTGCTGATGTAATTGACTAAATAAGATCAAAAAGGGACATCATTGAAATGCATCATAGAATGGCCTATTTTCTAAAACACGTAGAAAACCATAACGATTTCATTTTCCTTTTTTATCAAAATGAATTCGAATTAGTACACAGATTTTAAATAAAAACCAACAGTGCAGTTGAAAAAAGTAATTGAAACTTCCTGAAATCTCAAGATATTTTATTCTTCATATGTTTAAACAAATTACCAACAGATTATGTCACTCTACCACTCCTCGTCTGTCCAAAGAGGGAAGTGATGGTTAAAACAATAACATACATGTAATAACAAGTGTTCGAAACATTCACTACTATTTATTATAACAAACATCACTGAAATCACAGATTCTCAAATACACTTGAGAATCTGTGCTGAAATCAAGTTAACATTATGCCAATTTTGCTTTTAAGGTACCATGAACGCTGGGGGGTAATTCTAAATTGAATGTTTTTATTGTCAAATCCACTGATTCAAAGATGAACAGTCCAAAACGAAAGTTTGTCACATTAGAAACATGTGTAAGGCTTGGTTCAGATTTTTCTTCCTTTAGAATATTATACGCAAATTTTGTGCAATATGTATTCGCTATTGAATAAAATTTCACGCATATCTATGTTATAACGACTGTTTCATTATGAATATTAGATGATGTTGCAAATACGATATTATCAAATCCCCGTTCTAATCCCAAGGTACATTAGTGTTCAAGGGGAAATATAACGCAGATAGTTGTTGCATCGAATATTCGGTGTGCCAAAAAGTCTGTAGCCCTATACATTATATAAGCTTATTGACCCTGTTTGGTACTCATTACAATTTACAAAGCCAAAGTGTCATTACAAAGCAAATCAGAAATGAATCTGATTTTAGTGACATATGGGTTCACTGAAGATGACCTCAAGTGGATCTCAACCAGTGTAGAGCTGTTTCAAAAGACGTTGAAGACTGTCTTCGCTCGATAAGTTTGCGTCAGAAACATCACTGGTAGTTCTCAGATTAGATACCTTCAGAAAAGCTTGGTTGTCACCAGTTTTCTATAAAAAAAAATGAACATGTTAAGAAAGTAAAAATAAATTCAGATGAGAAACGACAAAAAGTGTTGCAAGTTTGTTATTATTGCTTTATCAGTTTATAGGAATAAATTATCATCCACCAGTTACCTTCAATTGTAGAATTGTAGAAATAATTATCTGAATCAATTTAAGCGGTGCAGAAGTTAAAGCAATGCTATAAAGTGTTAAAAATGAAGCGCCCCCTGTCACCTATGACTTTTGATTTTTCTGGGCTTATTGAGTTTGTTTTTGGTAGATATGAACACCCTCCAAACGATTTGGCCTAAAGATGCTTACTTTTTCTGGTATGGCCATTTGTTGAATTAAATTCGGGATCCCGAATTTAATTACACATGTATTAGTATAGGAAAACATTGCATGTGCTTTTTATCAATTTTTGGTGGCAAACCAATTTTTTGACAAAATACACTTGAACATTGTTTTAAATAGTCACATTCCTTCATTTTATGCTGTTTTTACTATAAATCATTTTTGATCAAAAATCTTACAGTATTGCTTTAATATCTTATATCGTGATCCCTTCATTTTTTTCTAGAGATTGCAAATTTAAGTAACCGTACTTTGGAAATGTATGCTCTTCTTTCTTTACCTTAATAAAGATATGTTCTGTAGTCAGATCACCATCAAACATAAAATTGTTACGATGTAGGTATGCAAGAGCCATTTCTATATCCAAAACAATATTGTTGATTAATACAGGGTTAAGAATATCTTTATCAACGTCACAGAGTCGTTGTAGGTCTATCTGATTCGAAGCTGGTATTGTCATTAAAACATTGTGTTCCTCCATGTTTTGATAGAATGGGTTGTTCTTGCTCCCACCTGTGTACAAAAGATAGCAAATACTCTCAAATTTATTATTACTATAACATCATAACAAGCTTTGAATAACAAGGGTCCAGTGATAGTTATGGCCACCAAGTGTGAAGTGTTGCCACAGATAATCATGTTTCTTTCGCAACCATAGACCACCAGATTATTCATCAATTTCTTCATGTGCGAATTTAATTTTCAAATAACTTTTGCCCTGATTCAAGAAAGTGATTAATTCATCATTTATCGCTATCATGATTTAAATGCGATATTCACATGATGAAGCGAGATCATCAGTAGTCTCAGTTATATAACATTATACTCTATTTTTCAACAGAGGAGCTTAAAAATCTATGGTGGATGTGACAAAATGTTAATTTGTAGATTGCAATCTACATGTATATGGTCTTCTAAGTGCACGATAATTGCTGAAGAAGACAAATCGCCGGATCTATAAAATCACTATGTACTTACCATTTTTTGTTAGCATTTCAACTTCATTATCATCTTTGAAACCAAAGTTAGTATTTCCACCAGTCTCGCTAAAATTAGATGACTTGGTAAGATCTGCCTTTGATTTATTTGAACCTTGTCGTCGAGAAAGTCTCTCAGACACAATCGTATAAAGATACGGATTTAACGAGCTATTGAGTGGCAGGACAAATACGGCAATCCATGCGTAGCTAGTGGACGGAATCTCTACCTTGCCTGTTAACGAAAGAATACCCATGAACACAATTGGCATCCAGCAACACATATCTGAAAATACTAGAAATGCCATTCGTAAAGCGAGTTGTATTTCTTTTGCGCGAACTTCATTCTGACCGCGTCCTGCTAGCGCAGATGATACCTTTGCCGCGTAAAAGATGGCCACATAGCAAGCAAGCATTATGACGAAAGCAACTAAGTTTATTTCCAAGAAAAGCGCCACCGAATATTCCCAGCCAGGTGGCCTAGCAGTAGTTAATGGCAGTGCAAGACAGACAGTAGACCGTCCATAAAATGCGTCTCCAAAGTAACTCGGAATCATCACTGGAATAAGACTAAATAACAAGCATATAAACCAAATAATCGCAACAACAATTCTTGCTGATTTGCTTCGTAATTTAAAACGACTAAATGGAAATAAACATCCGAAGAATCGATCGATACTTATAACGGTCATGAAAAATACCGACGCCTCGCTAGAAAGAATGGACAGTAAGCCCGCCATTTTGCAAAGAACGCTTGTTTGCCACTCTTCCGCAAAGAAAGCATATTGGTCTCTGTAATAGACATCAGCTGATGCGATGATTATCATGTAAGCTCCCATAAGACTGTCAGCTACTGCAAGGTGCGTCACCATTATGTTCTGAACCTGTGTTATTCCTCTTGAATGAGCACTTCTTGTGTCTGGCATCAAGCGTTTGATTATAACATACATGTTGCCAACAAGAGCGCTTATGCCGAGGATCCACATGAAGATCCTCAGCAATGGTATACGTATGAGATCCTCGCAGGAGGAGAATTGGTCCGGTTTGGGTAAACACTCGGTGAGGGTTTGTAGGCTGGATACAAGGCAACAGAATAGATATTTATCGGAATGTCTGTAAATAAATGGAATGAAGAAAGGAAACGATGAAGTTACAGATAGGCTGGGTTTAGAAAGAAGAGCAACATCAAAAACGTTGAAGGGGAATCATACCAAACGCCTTACGGGTTTCTTCTGAATGATACAAAACGATATACAGAAAGGAGTCGGCTACTTAATGTTTTCCTTTACCAATTTCCTTTATGCTACATATATAGTAGATATATTTTGAGAAAGATTTGAGCGATTTTCAAGTTTGAAAATAATAATTATAATGGAATAATTTTCAAGTTTGAAACTGATATAAATCATTAAATTTCAAGACTATAGATTAAAGAAAGTCCACCAGGTTGATCAAAACAGTACAATCTGGATTGTACGTGTCCGTTATTGATGGCAGCATGATTACAGTAATAAAATAGGTTTTTCTACTGACTTCATCATTGTCCATGGATAAAACCTTGTTGAATCATGATATAAAAATCGTAAATATTGATTGCCTATGCCACAAAAATCTCTATTCTATCAAATATCTTAAAACTTACAGTATTTCAAGAGAAGATAAAGGCATAAATGTCTCTTCAAACCCTCCTCTGAGATCGTTGTTGATAATACTCCTTTAAAAAAAATGATATTATAAAAACAATTCTTCTTGTGTAAATCAAGTCACGTGAATCATCAAATAAAACAAAAAGCGCTTTAGATCTGATTTTATTCAATTTTGGTCCTGTGATGAAAGACTTGTAAAATTAAGTGTAACGACTGATTCTGTGATATACCACGTGTATCAAAAAAAATTGTGCACGGATTAAAACTGATTTTGACCTTCGTGTTATTGTAGTAAAGCAGATTAAATAAGCTTTCAAATGCAGAAAAAATTATAGAAATCGGATGAAAAATAAAAAAGAT
>JXSR01S006750.1:36137-47076 GCA_000969725.1 Ophiothrix spiculata
GTGAAAATGAAATTGTGAAAGCAGGCATGCAATTTTAAATTTTACAAACGTGAATCAACTAAGATTTCCTAGTGCAATTTATCCCACGGAATTACCTTTATGTAATAAAATAAGAAGAAACTTTAAATTCTTTCAAGGTTGTTTTAGTCTGCTTATCCCGGCTGTTTTATCATTTGGTAATATTTCATAAAAGAAAGAGTTGACAAATTTCAAGTATTTGAGTGTCATCTACCTTTATCTTGGTATATTGTGTGAAACATAATTCCATAAAAATCATTTCAATACACTTTGGTACAGGCCTGCTTTGGTATTATTTGTTAACTTAACGTAAATATTTTATCTTGGCAAAAACACTTCAAATATTAGTCAATTGTCATGGAATTAAAATAAAGATTTTGACTATAGTTTTTCAACATATATTGAGCATTCAGCGTCAACAAACAGAAAATCCTTGTTCTGAATTGAGCGCCTACAAAGCTTTTGTGATGCTTTTCCGTATGACTAATAATCTAATCAACGCCCTGACTGGGGTGGGATGCGCAAAAGAGAAACTGGGACACAAATATACAATCTGCTTAGGGGAAAAAGAATTACTATTATTCTAGTTAATTGATGTGCCTTTATCCCAGGTTTGTAGTCTTGTTTATTTGTCTACAGCCCAGATCTTTAGTCTTGTGGGGGACTTTCTTATGTGAAAAACTAGGTTTATCTGAAAATCTTAGTTTATCTGCTGATAAACTCAAATTATAGGAGAAAAACATGTTTTTTCAGAAAAACTCAGTTTATCACTTGATCAATTAAGTTTTTCTAGTAAACTGGGTTTTTCTCAGAAAAACTGAGTTTATCTGTGATAAACTCAATTCTATATTTTGAGCATTCAGCTTGCCATAAGAACTTTGTACAGCTTCAACACTGCAAAGTATTAAAAAAGGACTTAAAACATATCTTTTCCCCAAGTAATTTCTGCTGCTTGTTTCAGTTTGCTGTGATTGTTTATCCTTTCAATTGTTGTTTTACACCTTGGCGCCGTGATCTTTATGAAATGGCGCGGTACAAATGCCATATGTGTGGTGCTCTGGCATAATGAGCGGAAAGTCGCGATTTTCAAAATTGAGTTTATGGCATATTTTAATTCTCTATAATCTCAGCTTTCGAATGATATATAATATGTCATACTTTCTTTCTACAATTTTCATTTAGAGATAGAAACACAAGGCAGTCCACTCAAAATCTGGCAGTAAAAAACTGTCGCAAATCGATTTTAAAGTTACTGTTTACTACAGTGTTTAATAGCAAAATGCGATCAATTACCCGTGAATAAATACACTTCCCGGCGTAATTGACCTTCAAAACGCGAAATATAGGTTAACACTAATGTATTTATTTGTTTTATGTCAAAAAACGAAATTTGATCTTTTCAAAGCGACTTCATATTAATCACAGCTTTATTTGGTTTCTTAATATTTCCAGTGAGACCTGACTTCACAGATACTCTTGCCATCAAGCAAGGAAAGCATCCCATTCTACACAAGATAGCCTTTGAGCCTCCCATACCTAATAATACGGTAAGATGCTTCATTTCACATAATATCGTGCTTTGACCCCCATATTAAATCAAATAAATGGGGGATTTTGATACATCAGGACGGCTTATATCTTTCTTTTAATCTTTGTAAATGCCTAAAATATGTTTCCTTATAGAGATATGGTCAAAATTAATAGTCATGAATCACTTGAATATTTAGTCTACAAAATAAATATCAAGTGGTTTTCTATGGGTACCTATCAGGCACATTTTTGCTTTTGTCATATCCAATTGGTGTTACATATTTGGACATCTTAATTCTATGAGATTACCATGTTTTGTAAATGTTTCCATTTTCAGTACGCATCAGAAGAGAGCAACTTTGTGATCATCACTGGACCAAACATGGTAATTGCTATTTCTAATAGGATAATTCACATTTGATTTACTTCAATTATTTTGAAAGAGCAATTTTGTTAAGAATTTTTTTTATCTGTCCCATATATAAATAGTTCAAATTATTAGATTTGATGGAAATTATAAATTTAATGCCTATGCACATGCAATAGTACAAAATATATCATTCAGACTGATCTGTTTCACTCGGCTACGCCTCGTGAAATAGAAAAGTCCAAAATTTGACCTCATGATATATTTTGTACTATTGTACTCTCAGGCAGTCAATATTTGCATACTATACAGCAAATATCAACTTTATACCATGTTGATCAAAGAGTAACATATTTCATTATACTGTTGACAGAGTGGCAAGTCTACATACCTGAAGCAGATTGCTTTGCTTCAGATAATGGCCCAGATTGGTAGCTTTGTGCCGGCTGATTATGCTTCCTTTAGGATCTCAGATCAGATCTTCTCTAGGATTGGATTTGAAGACGACATAGAAACCAATGCATCCACATTTATGTTAGAGGTGAGATCATTTTGTTTGAAATATTTTCAGTGTGAAACAACTTTTACAATAATTGGCGAAAATGAGATGGGAATTCTGAGGAGGGCAGAGATAGTGATGATGAGATTGATGTGTGGTGTGAAGTTGAGGGATAGGAAGAAGACTGAGGACTTGATGCAGATGTTGGGTGTGGAAGAAGCAGTGGACAGTTTGGCGAAGGCGAATAGTGTGCGTTGAATTGGGTTAGGTGGAGGGAGAGAGTGAGGGTGATTACCGCGAGTGTGAGATGAATCCGGCCACCCCTATGATAAAACCGTATTGAAAAGCTTGGCTTACTACTACTACTATAAGCTAAGAATGAAAGTGTTGGCTTTTTTGTAGTGATTATCTCAATTTACTGTAATAATGTTCACTTCTTCCCTGGGGATGGCGCACTTGTATTCAAAGGTGTATATATGTTGTTTGATCATGGACCCTAAATGCACCCTAGACAAGTATAGGTCCATCTACTAAATGCACAATTAGTCGACAGTATTTTATAAATAATTTTTATTTAAGTATTACATACCCGTTCATGTGTCACAGTTTCAGTGTTCAGAAGCATCCTTGTCCATTTTTGCTGTGTTTGGCACCCTAATCAATAGCTACCAATGTACACACCCTGGTAGTGGTAGAAATCGATTACAATTCTAGTACAAATTGAGTACAATTCTAGTACTAGATCGGAATGTGCACATTTGGAACATCATTTGAGTACACTTTAAGTACAATTCTAGTACAAATTGTTTGTTTAAAAATACAAACAATTTGTACTAGAAATGTACTTAAAGTGTACACGAATGATGTTCCAAATGTGCACATTCCAATCTTGTACTAGAATTGTACTCAATTTTCTCCATTGCGTGTACATATTTGCTGGTCTGAAAAACACCCCTTTTTAACTTGTTTTGCATGTATCCACTTTGGAATACAAGTGCTCTTCCATTGCAATCTGTATACCACATACAATCATTTACTTGGATTTCTGAACAAAAAAGTCAATTTTATCATATTTTGCACCTTTAGTGTTGTTAGTCTCTTCTTTTTTACCAGGTTTATGCAATGTTTGTTAACAGCTGATGTTTTAGTTTACAAGACACCAAGTTTGTGTCATTGAACTTTTCCACCTCTTTAGTATCTATTTATTTATGATTAATTTGTTGTTCTTGTTTTTTTTTTTTTTTTGGTCTTTTTCTTTTGTCTTTTACTGTATTTGCAAGAAATGCACCATTTGAGTTTGCTGTCACTTTAAAATTGTGGATTAAAAATTATAATAGGTATCATTGTCGCAATGGACATACAAGAATCCCTAATCCTAAACATATAATATCTTGCAAAATTGTCAGAACAAGAACATTTGATTTCCAATGTATTTGTTTTGTGTTCTTGACTCTAGATGAGAGAAGCCAACTACATTGTACAGAATTGCTCCCACAAATCACTTGTGATCATTGATGAACTTGGCAGAGGTAAGAAACTCTATAATTACACCATGACACAAGAGCTACATGGTTTGGAGTGGCTTTATGCAATATTCTCTTTTATACATCAAATGACATACTGAGCTTATAACCTAGCATTGCTATCTTCTCAGTCTGCATATTAAATATTTGTGGAAACTCATATACATTTGTGGAATTTGTAACTTTTTGTGATAAGTTTGTGCTGTAGAAGCCAGTGTAGGGAGCAGCATTTTACAGCATTCAACAACTCAGTTAAAGGTGCAATTCATGATTCTGGTGTGACGACAACCTCACCTTATTTTTAGCTAAATAAAAAGAAAAGTACAACATAAATGCATGCAGAAAATTTCACTTGATTCCAACCATTTATTTTTAAGTTACAAGCATTTCAGCATTTTAAAAACCACAGGCTACTGTGTTGTAATTAATGTCAGGGTCCCGACAGTAATCATTTAGAAAATGATTCATTTTCTCCCTTTTCTCAAAAATGCAAGCACATTTGAAAGAATAGTTTGGGGATTGTAACATGCACTTGTCAAGGGTTTTTTCTAGCTAAAAAGCTCAATTTTGATAGAGGTGACCATGATGATGAAAAGTGGATCATGAATTGCCCCTTTAAGTGTATTTATTGATAATTGGACCCACTCTTGAACCATGGTCCATATATTTATTTGTACTACTGTCAGATTTGCTCTGATAAGCTCAGTGAAAGGAGTTATTTGTAGAACTAGGGTGTTGATTATAAGCCCACTTGACTTGGCTTATGTCAAGTTGTGTCCTTGAACTGTGATGGATCTCCATAGCTTCCAGTCCTTCATGGCCATCTGGAAGTCCGATGCCTGGAGTCCAGTGTCTTGCTTCAACACGTCCGTGTAGGTCAGGTTGGGCTTTCCTGGTCTCCTCTTCCTATGTTTCGGATTCCAGTGCACAAGATTGGATAAGCCCACTAGCTCCTGCAATATTTGAAGTAATGCTGGATTTTACAAATTAGTGCACAAAAATATCCCATTTTTATCATTGAAAATGCCAGCTGATAATCAACGAACAAATGTTGTCTTTTTTTTAAACTCAGGTACAAGCAGCGAAGAGGGCATTGGGATCTGCTACTCAATATGTGAATATCTGTTGACTGTCAAAGCATTTGTCTTCTTTGTTACACACTTTATGGATATTACTAATCTGGACACACTTTACCCAAATGCTGAAAAGTAAGTGTGTTTTCCAATAACTATTTATTGGAGATATAAGTATATGTTCTGAAACCATAATACATATTATGCTTTTGTTCTAAATGTTCTTCTATGCCCTGTTTACTGTTTTAATACTTAGTATTTATCGAGCAGATGATATACATGTTTAAGTGATTATGTTGTTTTAACAGGTCCTGGTTAGTTCAGAAAATTTGTCATATCTCTGGAACCAAATGACCAATTCAGATGGGATTTAGTTCAAAATGTAGTATTAATAGTGCACAGTTAGTTCAATTAAAAAAAACAACTTGAAAATGACCGACATGTGACTCATTTATCTTGATTGTGTTACATGTGTTGTTTTGCTGGGTTCTGGTTTGCATTGAAGTGTACATCATATTCAAAAACTCGCTAATCTACCTTTGCCATGCATGTCTGTGTGATAAAGTGTTGTTTTACCTGGAGCTGATTCGCATTGAACTATGCATCATGTTCAAAAATTAACTGTTTATGTCTGTGTGATATAGTGTTGTTTTATGAGGTCCTGGTTTGCATTGAACTATGCATTATGTTCAAACATTCACTATAAATCTACCTTTGCTTTCATCGGCATATCTGTGTGACATAGTGCTGTTTTACCTGGTCCTGATATGCCTTGGAACTATGCATCATGTTCAAACTTTCCCTATAAATCTACCTTTGCTATCTTTGGCATATCTGTATGACATAGTGCTGTTTTACCTGGTCCTCATCCGCCTTGGAACTATGCATCATGTTCAAAAATTTCAATTGGGCCAAAGGAAAAAAAAAAGTCTGTCTCAGCTTCCCGCGCGCATAGCTTTTAAAAATCCAAATTTAGCGCATTTCCTTTTTTTTAAAAGGTTTTTGAGAGATTTTCTGTTTTTTTCCCCATTTTTTTTTTGTACTACTGGAAAACAAAGTTAAAAAAACGGCCGCGAAGCGGGCGCAAAAAAATAGTGGTGGCTGAAAAATGCAATAAAAAAAAATAGGGGGTATTTCCGCATCCGCGTTGCCCTTTTTTACTAAAAAAACAAACAAACAGAAAACAACGCATAGCGCTTAGGGTTTTGACCTTAAGTAAGCTGAGACAGAGTTCTTTTTTTTTTTTGCCTTAGACTTAGTGAAACTTTGCTATTTATGTCTGTGTGATATAGTGTAGTTTTTCCAGGTCCTGGATCGCACTGAATGGTCTTGCAGCTATGTTATATATTTAAGTGTTTCAACTGTATGTTTCTAAAAGAAACTTAAAATCATCTAATGACACTCTCTGTTTAGATTATCAAATTACTAGAAATAGAGCCAGAGACAGAACTTTTACTGTTTATGCTTCCAAACTATGGAAGACAATAAGGAACTCCAATTCTGTAAATGCTTTAAAAAAAACCTTAAAACACATCAATTTCCAAATTAATTGTTCTCTCTATGTTTGTGTTAATATCATCAGAATTGATAATAAAATCACTGAAAACATTAGATTTATGTCACATGAAAATTGAAATCGTTTTTGAGATTTGAGTTGTGTCATGCCAGTTTGTTATACGCCATACAGAAGTATCTATTATGCCATATGAGTATGCTTGATTTTATAACACTATTAAATGTACTGTTGCTAGAAAATAATATCTATAAACAGCATAACAATTTTGAGACTAAACAAAACTAAATGAATTACAAATCTTTATTGATATATTACCATTCAATTTATAAACGTGACAATTTGGTTAAATTTTACAAATATTACATAAAAGAATTTTATTGTCACTTAATTTGCACAAACTGTTTTCAAGTAATTATTATCAAATATATTCCAATAATTTTTGTTGTGCAAGAGTTCTTCATAAAATGTTAAGCAGCGTTCAGTAGAATTGATTAGATTAGCCAATAGAATCAAATAAGTTCTTCAATATTTGTTTGTCAAATATCAGTCATAAAAAGGTGTCCTTAACCTAATAAAAATATTCATTGAATTAGTGTTATATTAAACAATCCAAATGAATACCTCACTCAAAGAAGGGCCCAGCCTGAACAAAACATTTGTTGAGTCATATAAAAAAAGATTTGATTATCTTTTGAAAAGAGTTGCTTGCAAATCAATATCGAAACATTTATATTTCAGTGGTCAAATATTAAACAAATTACTAATATTCTGTCAAAATTAGACAAATGAGCAAATTAGTAGTATCAAATATTCTTTATTATATCACTAAGTTCATAAATTCTAGGCATTTCATTGGTTGTTAGCTGTTCGATAGTTTTTACCAAACCTCTCTGTGTGATGGTAGAGTTGAATTAACGCTGCACTGATATACACATGCTCCAAGTTGCAGAGACTCACCATTATTTTAGGTCAACTCAACCACTGTTTAATGATATTGAAGTTATTAATATTTTAAGGTTAAAGAATGTTTCTGGGCAAATTCATACTTTATACTTAACCAAATTTGTCTTTTTTTTCATGAATAATCATAGAACCCTCTTCTAGTAAATGCAATATGCAAATTAAGGATACCTGCATTCCTTATCCACGTTCCCACAATATTGATAACATTTATAAAGTATGAGACATATAAACAGTTCTTATTAAGGTCGTATTATTTTAAGCCATCTAATACAATGTATGAATTCAATTGGACATTGTTGCTTTCTTATTTTGTAACCCAACCACGGATATCTTTCCATATTGTGTGAACAAATGGAAGGGAGTGGGGTTGGGGCCCGGTTGGGGGTCACTTATTTTTTTGAGAAACAACAATGCTGAAGGGATTTTTAAGCAAAAAATCCTGTTTGGGGTTTACTAAAGGAAATGCTGACTGATGCAAAAGATTTCCCTATCACATTTATCACAATCTTAAAATTATGGGAAGAATGTATCAAGTTTTTCACATGACAATATTATTTCCTCAACATTTGAAACTCCGGCTCAAGTATCTCTAAAATTACATATCTGTTTTTCATGCCGATGACTGATTTGTTAAATTACATAAATTGTTTTCTACTATATTTGAAAGAGAGGTTGAAAGCATGGAAGGAGTTCGCTGGTTGTCTTTGTCGCATTCAGGAGGCATCCGTGATCCTGGTACAACATTCAAATTGTGAGATTGATTCTGAGTAGTGTGATCTGACTGAGATGTCACTTTATTTTTGTGCCTCTTGCTTACAATGACAGCTCCCGTGTACAAGAAGGGATTGAGAGCTGAGTTGATTGGCAAGATAACCGTCACAGACCAGGCAAATACAGATGCCGGTAACGTCAGCACTTTAGCTTGGACTAAGATTCCAAGTATGATGATAGGAAACCAGCACAAAAAGTCTGTAGCTACAATTGCTGCCACTTTCATGGTTAATTTAATTTGTTCTTTCATTTCATTGTTTAAATTTGCTCGTTTTGATGATTTGTAAACAGACCTAATGATTTCAACGTAGCAAATGAGAATGACCATGTAGCACAAACAGTTGAGACCTAGGAACACTGCTGTAGAAAAGTATAACCCAGAGTCAAATCCATGTGATGTGGATTTGGTAGTGGTCTTGGTGTGACAAAATGGTATGTTAGCTGGACATATCTCGGTTTGGTATTCCGTTATGCTAAATTTTTCTAAAAGAGCAAGAGGAAGACCTATACAGACGTGAGAATTGTCATAAAAGTCAAGATTTTTTCCGGCTAAAAATGAAGGAATAACTCCAATTGTTGCGGAGAACATCCATACTAGTACAATACTCAAGTGCATTATTTTTTTCTTCATAGTTTTGTTAAAGTAAGGAAACTTGATATCTATTAATCTATCAATACTAATCAAAGTCACGAAGAAAACAGAAGCTTCACTGGCTAGGATAGCAAGTGTTCCTACAATTCGACATGTTGTACTCCTCCGCCAAATTTCAGCTTGCATTGGAAATTGCTCCCCAAAATAGATGTCAGTGCTTGCTATTACCAGCATGTAGATACCCACAAATAAGTCAGATGTTGCGAGATTGCTTAGAAGCAAGGGTTGGATTTTGTTTTTATTCTTGTTTTTGTTCTGCCAGCCTAAAACAAATATGTTACCAATAATGGCACTTATTCCAATAAGCCACATAAATGCAGCTAGCACTTTATCATCAAGTAAGCGATGGCATGTTAGGTATGGTGACTGGGGTTTTTGTGCTGTGCAATTCAACTTGACAGGTGTATAGCATGTGCAGATCTCTGGCTGGCTGACATAAAATTCTACTGTTATTGGAATACCTATAAAAGAGTGGTTATCAACCAAAATCAAGGGGTTATTGTTCAATCTAAAATAGCTTAAATGTGTCAGATTGTGTATGTTTGGTATAACATTTAAGTTATTGTCTGACAAATCTAAAAATTGAAGTTGTTTCGTTCCTTGCAATAAATTTGAATTTAACTTGTGTAATTTATTTTCACCAAGTAGCAATGTTTTCAAGCTGTGTAAGTTGTAAAATAAAGAAGATTCCAAAGAAACAAACATGTTCACTTTCAAATCTAAGTAGATCAAATTGTATAAATCACTAAATATATGAGCATCTAGCGTATCAAGTTGATTGTAATCTAAATGCAGGTATTCCAATTTATATAGACCTTTAAATACATTAGGATGCAAAGCAGCTAATTTGTTGTTATCCAAATCAATGTATTTCAAATTGGATAAATCTTTAAACAAGTAAGCATCTAACACTACTAAGTGATTGAATTGTAAATCTAATTGTGCTAATTGAAATAGACCATGGAACAAACCAACTTGTACTGTTATCAACTCGTTAAAGTCCATATCAAGATATACCAGGCGTGATAACCCTCGGAAAGTATTCACACTAACCGTTTTAATTTGATTGTAAGCCAAGTCAATATAATTCAAGTTCTTTAGATTAATGAAGACACCTTCATCCAAGGCAGATATTTTGTTGTGTGTTAAATTAAGCACACGGATGTCCTCCAAACTTTGAAATGCATTTGGTTGTATAGTTGAAATTGCATTAAATGTCAAATCTAATGCATTTATATCCGGTGGATACAATATTGCAACTTTTGTATTTTGTTGAGAAAATTGTACTTTTGGACACTGGACATGAACCACTCGATCTCCAAAAACTATTGTACAAATTTCTGGAAAATATAAGCTACACACAATAGGGTCATCAGCAAATGAGCTATCCCAAAATACATAGTTGCTTTGAATTTCACAAGTTGTCATGTTGTTATATCCTTCAATATTACAAATGGACCTGTCACTTTCTGTAGAAGCTCCATTTTCAGGGCACAAGTTTGCTGATAGCCGATCGGTTATAAAGTTTTCACTGATCAAAATGTTGATACTGCCACGAATCCACACTTCAAGGTCTGCATGAAAAAAAGTAGTCTCACAAGAATGAATATCTTTGATTATAAGATATTTGTTCTGACAGTACAATATATCACCAATCCTTTCAATATAAATGGCAAACTCATCCAGCATGTCTGTTGCAAGAAGAGAAAAGATGATCGCTGATTGAGCACTTGATGCGAGTCGTAAATGGCACATTTCAGTTGTACTTCCATGTATCTCTACCAACTTGTCACTGTTGTTTAGATGACATGAATGCTGGTGACTTGTATTCCATAATGGTGTAACTTTCAATTCAGCCAACACCATAGTGTATAGGATGCTATTATACAGGGTGTCCCAGAAAGAATTAACTCCTAGCTTTGACGGGTTATAACTTTTAAAAAATACAATGCACTCACAAAATTTAAATTGAAATATAATGTACAGGTCATAGACTATTTTGTGTATGAAAATCAGGTGATATGGTT
>JXSR01S006751.1:32046-42199 GCA_000969725.1 Ophiothrix spiculata
TAGGCTAACAACTCTCACGCAACATTAGCTTCACGCTGTGGTCTATGGAAGGCGGACTATCATTTCAGGGGGACTACGATTACTTTTACACCGGCGCAAAAAAAAAATGTTGTGAAAACAGTGTTTTCTAATTTCAAATTTTAAAAATATCTTGTTTCTATACTCCTGTGATGGGTAAACAAATTATTTTTGATGAAATTATTTTTCTTGTAATATGTATAAATTATCTCCAGGAGCTATGTTTGATCTTTTATCTGGTAAATCCATCTGAGGTACAAAATTAGGATTTAGAAAACACAGTTACACCACCATCACAGAATGATATATTGTAAATTAATTTTCTCTCAATTTGAGCCATTTCTGTGTAATGTGTTGTTCTCTTTTATATTTACTACACTTTTAAGCTTTATTTAGAGCATTTCAATAAGTTTTTCATTCTTAGTGGAATCTAGGCTAGTCGCTTTAAGCGAAAACATGGGCAAGGTGGAAACCCCTTGAAAATGCACATATCTATTGACATTTGCAAGTTATGCGCGCTAATGATTTTTGGTTTCACTTTTCAAAAATTCAATCAAATTTGGGCGGTGTTTAAGTGGCAACATATTTATAATTGAAATACTATACAGTGTAAACATGTGCTTGAAACAGAAATAGCAGCTAATAGCATTGAAATTGTTATCTTATTATGTTGACTAAATGTAAGTATCCTTAAACATCTTTTTCCCTTTATTACTCTTAAGATGTATACAAAGTAAACGTGAACATTGCATTGACGATGAACTTAATAGTTATTATTTTCTTATTACTTAAAAGCAAAAGGAATAAGGATAAATAAGACGCCTATGTTTCTGTTCAAGTTTGGTGTTGATGAATAATCAAATCTTATCTCATTTTACAATTTAACAAAAAAAGTAGATGTTTAAATAATGCATTTTGACATTACAGAATAAAATTGGAAACATTCTTCTGATTTAGTTATATCGTAGAATACGGTATGCGACAAAACTTAAAAGTTATGTTAACCCCATGTAACAATTCCGTTTTCTAAAATAGGGTTTTAGTGAACGTGGAATGGTTCCCGGCGGCTTACGACATCTTAAAAGGATTTCAACAACCACCTGCTTATCACTCTACTACAGTTAGACATTCCATATATGACTACTCAACTTGAGTAGAAAAGTGATCTTGAACAAGGCGGGGTCAAATCAAATTGGACCTAAAAATCACGTTTTTCACCCATTTTTGTTGTTGCCCCCTTACCAGTACATGAGAAAATTGATCACATTCGGTGCTCCATTTCACACCCAACAAGATAACCTATCAAATCTGAACAAAGGCAACATAAGCATGTTAAGTCAGCAGTATCATTCCATAGATGAGTAGATGTTCTTATGGCAATGAACACAACGTGTTTCCAAATTTAGAACAAAGATACTCAGGAGCTATACCAGTGGGACATTTAAAAAGCATAACATAAATAACAACAACTTTTAAAACATGTACTCATGACATGTTTGAAAAATATCATAGTCAGTAGTATTTTTCATCAATTGTCGAATGGTGATATCAAATTTAAGCTAATATTCAAGAAATGTAAAAATTATTCTTCTATCGGGAACGTGTTATTTTTCCTATCCCCAACCAACGAATATCTTCTCTGAGTTTAATGACCATGTCAATGGAATAAGAACGCAGCATTGCTACAAACGATGCGAAGATGAACAATCATAGATTAGATATACGTTATGTATCGTAAAATATTATCATTAACCTTTTATGACCCCATAGATCTACTTACTAGTAATAATACTAGTAATTAAAATAATTCAGAGGTAAATCTATGTAATTCTAAAAATCACTCCCTAACACATTTTATGTTTATAACATTTTCAAGAAAAAACAAGTTGAAAGCATTCAATAGGACTTGAAGCGCATGATGACTAATAGGGTAGTTTGAAAAAGTCCTTGACAAAAATACTTTTTAGTCCGAGCATATAGCTTCCGATCATTAATTTACGGTGTCTTAGTTTAAAGGCTCTTGTCTATGTCATTGACAAAATCTATTAGATATACGGCTTCTTTAAAATGTAACATTAACCCGGAAACTGTCAGTTCCCCTCTGAATTATGGACAATATTTTTAGATTTATTATAGTTATCCCATTAGTCACTTCATATTTTTGAAGTTTTGAAAGGGAGTTTACAATCTGAGACTGATTTGGATATTGTTATTGTCCCTTACACTCAAAAAATGATTAATTCAATATCTTTCGGTGTTATTTTGAACACAAAAAATTTAGATTTTTCACATGATCGATGAGACCGATGGAATTGTTGAGAAATTACTAAGCCTGATCCTTATAGAATAAAAAAATAAGGTGGAAACTTCAACATCACAAAGATACACTAACCTCGAGGATGCTTTTCTCATTTTTGATAACTGAGATTATATACCTCATATATAGATTCCTGTCCTCTGATTGGTTAAAAGTGAGGGCCTGGATTTAACCAGGCCCTATAAATTTTTTGTGCTCGGGGCATATTTTTCACTAGGCCCCAAATGTATTTTGCGTCGTGTAATGCTGCTTTCAAACTGATTGTCGTGCTTTGCAGCTTTGTAGCTTTGCAGCTCTGTCGCTTGCTTCCTTTCACACTTTGGTAGCTTTTCAGTTTTGTCGCTTTTCAGATTTGCCGCTTCATGTCGCTCTGAAAGTTGAATTTATTTCAATTCAAAAATGCTTGTCGTGCGACAAAATTTGCCGAAATCGATTATCTCAGTAACATGTAGCTTTGCCGCTACGACAACCGGAAGCGGCAAGTTTTTGCAAAAAATATACGTCACGCAGCGACAAAGCTGCAAAACTACACGAGTATGAAAGCAGCATTACTCGAGCTTCACGCGTGCGATTTTAAGCATGGTCAAACACGCGCTGCAGTGCGTAAGCTAGTTATCTTGTGCGCACAACACGGCGCGGTCAGCACTGAAAGGAGAAACAAATATCGTAAATTATCATCAGTGTCAAACCTTCCACAATTTGTCCTTGCTAAATCCTTAAAACCACATGACTCTAATCTCAACTCAAATCAAGCCAGTAGGTACTCCTTGGTATATTCCGGATTTTTATATTGGCCTTTAATTCGAGGTTTGGTTAAAATTATTTCCCTCGCGGCCTCGGTGATCTCAAAACCATAAATATGCCCTCAGCTTCGCTTCGGGCATATTCATGGTTTTGAGAGCACCTCGGGAAAATAATTGAAACCATGCCCCTAAAAGCAGTAAATATTTGTATAATATGAAGACTTCAACATAAGCAATTGAAACTTTAAATTTGAGACTTGTAACTCATTTTAGAGGCGCAGCTGTCATCAATTGATCAAATACTTGCGTCCTTGTGGTGGACTTCGAACTTTCCCTGACCATTGTGGTGAATAGGGATTACTGGATTAACCAGCTGTTCCAGGGCAGTTAGGGGCGCGCCATTAGATTTCCAGGTGGGGAGCAGGAAGTTGTTTGAAAAAATTCCCGCAAGCAGAAGTAAACAAATTCCCCCTGACATGTAATAGGGGGAAAAACAGTAATTTCCAGGGAAAAAAATTCGCCCCGTAGTGTGCGAAAAAACAAACAAACAAAATGAAATTCAACCCCGAACCCAGCTTCCAGCTCCCCCTGGATATCTAATGATGCACCCTTTTAATCAGTTTATAGGACAGTTGGTTGTTCATTTGACAAAGAACATGCGCTATAGGCCAATGGCCGCCATGGAGCAATCGAATATGCCATATGTTTAACGAAATGATCATACTAAAAAATTAATGTCTCAACTCAAATGTTCGTCTTGCAAAACTGTCTGCACAAAGTAATATCTGTCTAATGTCTAAGATCAATCTTTGCTACGGTTACAAGTCAAGATTTAGTTTTTATTGTTTACACCTATTGTAAATAAAGAGTTTTGCTTGATATCAACTCAAATGTTCGTCTTGCAAAACTGTCTGCACAAAGTAATATTTGTCTAATGTCTAAGATCAATCTTTGCTACGGTTACAAGTCAAGATTAAGTTTTTATTGTTTACACCTATTGTAAATAAGGAGTTTTGCTTGATATCATTCAAAGATTGATCGCACCCTACAGACTACTAAAATTGTTAACATTTATTCTAAACCTTTTGTGAGATTAAAACAAATGAGTTTTAAACAGATGTTTTATTTTCTATTTTTGTCTAATAACAATAAGTTCGTTAAATGCCCGTTACAAAACACCATTTTGCTAGACATTAATAAATATTCTTTAAAAATAGAAGTATGATACACTTCAGAAAGGTTAGTTCAAGGAGAGACGATATTAAAATTAAAACCCATTTTAGTATTTTATGTTCACAATGATGTGTAATCGGTTTTTGTACAACCTGCATGGGGGTTAAAAAGATTGTTTAGCTCCAATTTTTAAGTTTTAAGATCCACGTCACATTTCTTGTGTTCTTTTTTTCAGTATATACGTAGGACTTACCATTTTGAGTGGGAATTAGAACCTTGAAATCCCACGGACATATATTTTTCTCTAATAATACATTCTTTAAAAAACTCAATATTAATCATAGTAATCAGTCTACATAAATAAATACAATCAATTGAGGCAAAGATAACATAAGGGAGGCTAACAGGTGAAATTAATGAACGCTATAGTGTGTTCTAAATCGCTGTAAAGACACACTTCATAAGTAAATCCGGGCAAAGGAATGGAGAAATACGCATCGTACACTAAAACATTAAATCCGGGCACTCATACTTTCAACTGCCGATTTAGTTCGAACTTGGATCTGACTTTAAAATTGATCGAGAATGTCTAGTATTGAGAGTGTTAGTACAGCATAAGCCTTAAGTGATGTGTTAGTATAAAAAGTGTACTTTTCAAAGCCCAGTATTATAAACATTTAAAGTTTTTTGTTGTTGTTTGTTTATAAAGTAAGTATGAATTCATACTACTGAGTAGTATGAGGTCCATTAAATACATGTAAGTATGAATTCATACTAGTGTTATAGTAGAGCATGTACACACTGCATAGGACGTTTTTGGTATATTGATTAAGATGTAATCCATCATTTTTGTGTTGTTGTGAGTGTAAAACGCTTATAAGAAAGGAAGTTTTGATGTTTTTATTTAGGGGATGGTTTTACCTCTCTCCGGTCAAATCATCAATCATGATCCTCAGTCACCGAAACAAGAAACCGAGGACTGCAGGTCACCACATATTATTGCGTATACCTCTTGCGCCAAGCTGTTAAAGCTTTGCAATCATGACCGGTTTCAAACCACTTGAACACCCGGGGGAGGTCAAAAGTATTTCAAAGGCATCCCAATTTAAGGAATGACGTAATAGACTCTTTTTGTTCCAGATCTTAATAATATTTAAATACCATGCATTAAGTGGTTATATCTTTCATATCTTTGGCTAATTAATAGATAATTGTTAGACATTTATTGAGTTCAAATGTTCTGTTCGTGCATAACAATGCATTTTGTAATCCGTAGTAAAACATTTTGTTAACCCATTTCTTATTCTATTCACTGGAGTCAATAAGTATAGATAATCCCCACTTACACGGTAAAAAACACAGCTAAAACCGCTAGACGTTTTTGCTTTTGTCGAAGACAATAGCCTATCCTATACTTTGGTTGACAGGTCTCTTTTTTGCGGTTAGATTAATTCGATACTTCTTTTGTTATCTACAATAACTAAATCCTTTGTCCGTTTAATGAGATAACTTACGATAAACTTGAGCAGGCTAATTGTTAGATAATTGTTATAGGCATATGCAGAGAGGAGGTCATGGAGTTGGGGTTTTCTTGTACTGTCTGTTTAAATATAGCAACTATATACTATAAAAATTATCTCACAATGTCTGAAAAAGTCAACTACAAGGTCAAATGTGACACTATGATTGGGATAGACATTGAAGTGCTTTTTGCCGATGTGAAAGCATTTTCAGAGATTCGTATGCATTAATATTTTGTAAGTATAATTTACAGAAGGGAGCTATTGGAGTTTGAATTTTCTTGTACTGGCGTATTCAATTTAATACCACCGGAAAAGAATACCTGCTTTCGATGGCGACTTGCGTGCCACTTGTATGTCACGTGTTGCTTATAAAGTTCGCTATCGATGTCACTCGATACTTCTGCTCGCACTGAAACGTATATAGACCACTTTCGTTCGTCCATAATGCATCTTGAAAGTACCGTAAACGGTCAGTTGACATTACATTCTGCGCAAATGACGTCATGCGCACAACGTAGTAATATGGTCGTTCGCGCAGAAATGCCCGAAACTGATCTATTGTCTTCTTTACTTTACCTGACTCGGTGCAATTGTCCATAGTTATCATTATTTCCCCACCATTCTTGGTAATTGGAATCGGTTCTGTTTGATTACTGAAAATAGAAGAAAATTAATATGTAGTTTAATTCAAACTCATCAAGTATTTAACGTTATAGGGTCAGTCTATACTTGTAATGAGCTACCAAATATTTGGTGCAACAAGTCTTTGTTATCTAATAATTTATTTTAATCCCAGTGTATTTGTACACTTGAGGAGTATTTGATGTTAAATGTTTGATGGTTTACAACACCAAGCATCCGATATTGATTAGAAGATGCATTGGAATTATATATTAGATTATAAGATAACAAAGACTTGTTGCACCAAATGTTTGGTAGCTCAAAAAGAAGTATAGACTGTTCCATAATAATCACAATTGATAATAGCTGATTATAATGGTTTTATTTTTTTTAGAATAGAATATGCTAAAGCATAAAAGTGTAATTAGAATTACATTGACCGCCGTATAGCATTAGACTGTGGGGAAGATCCAGGTCAATAGATAGCCCCATATATTCATTATAGAAATGAATTCCCATACTCTATAAATCTTGAAGTATGCAACAAGCAGCCGTTTTACGCACATAAACCAATATGTCCATACGAGAAAGTAAATTAGTCCGTATTTCTCGAATCATAACAACGTACCAAATCATGGTGAATATTCAAATGAACATATGATCAATGTTTGTACATGTGTTAGCAACAAAATCAGCTATGAATAATACAAAAATCGTGAAGAATTTATGTAAGAAAATATTAATACGCAGTGATTCGGTCTTAATCAATCATTACTAATCTCTTACACAAATCAAAACCACAAGTTCACAATGTTGAAGAATACAAGGGTTGTGCTATGGATCTTATAACAGAGTCTGATTTCTTGTTGCATACTTCAAGGTTTATAGAGTATAGAGGACTACATGTCTTGTGACAGGATCTATGCACTGTGATGCAGCACCATTTTAGGCCCTGTATCCATTGGCTATACCCATATTCCGTGTTCCCTTGTCTCGTTTACTATTGTTTATAATTGTGCGGAGCAACACAGACAATACATTTCGTTCATATCAGTGGTTTATGTACGGCAGATGATTCCTATGACCTGGCAGCACCAACATTCAACATGTTCATACTTGGTGAGCAGGTAATAGGAATATCTGCCGTGCACAGGCCACGGATATAATCACTAAGCAGAACGAAATGTATTGTTTGTGTTGCGCAGCACAATTATAAACAATGGTAAACGAGAAAAGGGAACATGGAATATGGGTACAGTCAATGGATACAAGGCCTTAAACAGTAGGCTTGTTCTGTCCGTGCATAACAATGTATTTTGTAATCTGTTGTAAAATATTTAGTTAACCAAATACTTATTCTTTTCACTGGAGTCAATAGGTATAGATAATCCCCACTCGAGAAATTGCAATCCGTTACAATCTTTTTGTGTTTACACAAGAAAAAGCACAACTAAAACGGCCAGGGACTTTTGCTTTTGTCGAAGACAATAGCCTATCCAATTTTTTGGTTGACAGGCCTTTATTGTGCGGTAAGATTAATTCGATATTTCTTTTTGTCAATTACAATTTGTAAACTATTTGTAAACTAAGATAACTTACGACAAACTTGAACAGGTCTAGTGTAGTCAAGAACGTTGGTCCAAGCATCGGCACGACCTCCCCAGTGTTTACCATGTTGACGCCGTGGGAAAGATTTTGAACTTTATAAGGCCCACCAAATACTAAATAAACCGATGTTCTAAAATATGTTAATCGGCAACAAAATCTGACAATTGCCAACAGTGTTTGAGTTCAAATCTCCAGTTTACGTGTCGTTAACAAAATGTTAACAAAAAAATAGTTTCTCGTGTTTTGTTAAATTACTAGTAGCATTATTGTAAATTGTAATTCCTTTTCATTGCGTTTACCGGTCCATTTAAGCCTACAGTGAAGTCTTTTCATATTTACAAACGATTTGGACGTAGCGAACTGACAATTTTGCAGACCCATTACAAATTATTTACGATTCATTTGAAAGACTAAGTGTTCCTTTGCTAATTCTCATCTCTAAAATACCTTGGTAAAATTTTAAGCCTTTCAAACAAAATGTATTTAAGGCTACAGTCCCTAAAAACGTCTCGCTCGGCTGAATGTCATGCTTACTGCTAGTTTTTACCTACTTACACCAATTAGAATATCACAATTTTTGGCATACATATTGAATAGAGTCTCTAGTTTATACATAGAATTTAACTAGTGATTTCACGTCCATTATCAAGGTCAAATTGACGCCTAAAGACTACTTCGAAAAAGTTGACCCTTTTTCGCCGAAACCTCATAATTTCATGATGTTCGAACAATTCGACTGGTTTCAAATTTTGACAGATTGTAGGCTTGATACTTCTTATTGAATTACAAACAATATTTTCTAAATATGCTGAATTGATTTTGAATGATAATGTAACAAACCCATGTTGTTTTGCCCGAAAATCCGGACGTGAATTACGACTCTGAGTTTGCCCTGTTTGAGCTGTGAAATGCCTGTTTTAAGTATCTAGATTATCGACATTTTGTCTGATACACGCATTCGCATAGTTTGCTTACAAATTGAACATTCCAATTAGGCAAAAATTGCAATTTTTATGTAAACAAAAGAAAAATACGGCATTCTAATGTTTATGTTTTAGATTTTAGTTCACGATCTCAACGCTGCCTTGATAGCTCAGCGATAGACCCCTCGCTTCGTAATGCATGACTAACCCCTGCCATAATCCATGGTTCGAATCCCCGCTAAGGCAGTGGAAACTATTTATTTTTTCATGATTGAAAAATAGTTAGGAATCACATTTTCCTGAGCAGGTGGATTCCTCGTACCCTTAATTGTGATAATACACCGTTCGTGTATCAGTGATAAGGGGTCCTCGATACCTTTACAGAAGACGTTCTGTATCTTAAAAAGTTAGAGTTGATGCAGTACTTTTGTAGAAGTGATCATAATTGATTAAGGAAAAGCAGCTTTGAAACAAACAATTACTTTAAGAACCGGCCACTTTGATTTTCGGATGTTTTATGCCGGGGTTTTATGGAAGCTATTTTTGCATATTAAGTAAATGGGACATTGATTTGTGTAGTGACGACATAAGAAAAATATTATTACCGTTTTTGATATTTTGTCGAATTCTTCGACGTTGTTCTCCCAAAATGTACTATCGCATTGATTGAATCTAGTTTTCAGTACCAACCGGATCGCTGGATGATTCCTTTTGGGAAAGGTATCACGTCACTTCATTTAAATCATGATCCCAACCCGGGATCTTGATATTACAAACACATGTAAACTTCAAAAGTCTTAAAAATAATAACATATTAACACATATCGTGGTATATAAATGTTTAATGTCAAGTATATAACATTATTATAGCTCTCACGGAAGGTACTTGAGTATTATTTTCTGCCCAGGGTAATGGTGTTGGAATTTACAACAAAGTTGTTAATTATTAGACCTGTTACATTAATCTAGCAATTATCAATATAACTTTAACATCAATGACATAACTTAAATTGTCAATCATTAAGCTGCAAGACCAATATTGATGCCAAATTCCATACAAAGTTAAATATTTCATGTAATGTATATATATTATTACGAAAATGAGTTATCAAAATTGCGATGGTCAACGTGGTCAATGTCTCAAATAAAAATAATTAAAATACACCAGACGATAATAGCTGTAAGGCCGAAACCATAGTCGGCCTCCAAACAAAATTTTCGCTACCA
>JXSR01S006752.1:27054-37174 GCA_000969725.1 Ophiothrix spiculata
GAAAAAATCCATCCGATTTTATCATTATTATGTTGAAAATCAGATATTTTGTATTCTGTCCGATTTTTTTGGAAATTGGACAGCTATCAGAACATAATAATGTAATAAATAGGTAAGCTTTGGTAGATTTGATCTTGTCATGCACTTCTGGAATGTTGTGATTCAATTTCAAATACAATTTTGTGAATAAATCTTTAAAAGCGGAAAGACAAATATACAATATTATTAAAACTATATCACAAATATACATTTTTGTAAATAACCAATTTATATAAATAAGTGCATCTTTTTTACATTTTCAATTATACAGGTTAAAATAAATTTAATTGGTTACAAGACATTCTTCACAATTAGCTTATTTTAGAGATTCTATATTGTGGTGTAGTGGTAATCACATTTTTCAAGTGCTCAACCTTTGCCATAATCCAGAATTGTCATATTCTTTTGGTAACAAATGCATTTTGAATATTTAAAATAACTTGGATGTTACAATATTATATCCGCTAGTCCAATTTAACTATCGAATTTCTGAATGTACAACACCTTTCATACAGTTGAAATATGCCATTCCAACATTCCAGAAGTGATTATACAAATGAAATATTTTGATAATATGCTGGTCATAGAGTATGATTTTATAAACTTTTGGAAGTCTGGACAGATGGCACATAGTTGGATTGGACGAATGGATATGGTATGTCTGCTGGACTTTGAAAATTTGCCATTGTTTACATTGATTTTTGGCTAAATTACTCATTCATCAATAAACCAAATGTGTAAGTGAAAACAAAACACTATGCTTTTACAGAAAAAATTAAAAAAGTTCATCCAATTACAACTAATTTTGGCAAATCGTTTTCATCTATGATGAAATCCCTGGGGGGGCTACTCAAATATGGTTTGGGTAGGGACGTACCTCTGGAAAATTCGGAAAGCCGCCCATCCAAATACCAATTTTTAAGAAAACTTGACCCGTCCATATACCAAATCTTCCAAATTTTGACCAAAATTTAATCAAAAATCTCCTTTTTTCTGTCCAAATTTGCTATATTTTGGCAAAATTTTTCAAAAATTTTGAAAAGAAATGTCTAAATTTGCAGCATTTGGCGCAAATTTCCAAAAAATTTGAAAAAAAAACCCCCATCAAAATACCTCATTTTGTGAAGAAAAAGGACCGATTGGAAAACCAGGCGGCCTGATTTTGCTACCCGAATTTGCGGCACGTCCCCATAACCCCTTTTGTACTAAGTAGCCCCCCCCCCCCGGATGAAATCCCATCTATCATCATCGAAAAATTAATGAATTACTCAAATTCAGGCACATATGCATACATCATGTAAACTACCCAATAAATGTCAATAAATGTGACCCATCATATCTATGATCTAGGTACCTTATCATCAGCATAGTACAGTACATGCTTTTGGACAATGAAGGATAACATGGTCAAAAATCATGTCAGATGTTAAATTGCTAATCTTATCAGATATATCATTTGACATACATGTATAGAATCATGTCAATCAGGTTCCAACATCCAAAACATTAAAAAATTTCAAACACCATTTTCTCCATAGTACCTTTTTGGGAATCAGATAAAGTTTGTAAACAGATTTGACTGTGACTTTGCAACCAAACATCCGATAATCAAAAATAAGGTGTCATTTTAAAGCTTTCAGTGTCAGCTAAAATGAGACCAAAATGTTGTTTTTGATTTTAGGACCCTTAAGGTACCTATAGATATGATGAGTCAGAAATGACAATTATTGCATTTGATATTGATCACCATAGCCACATATCATTCACGATACAGCAAAGAATGAAAGAGGACTTTTAAACCAGCACAATGAATATGCAACTCATGTCCAAAACTGCATGATATTCAGCCTCTACATGACATAATAATCCATGTCCTGGAAGATGTGCAAAATTACGGAGATCAAGGTGTAATACTTACAAAACACTGGTATATGTTATTTCTTTTTTCCTTGGTACCTGGCTTTGAGATAAAGTAGGAATTTTTTCGTTCATTGCTTTTCTCTTCACCCTTTCTAATGGACACATCAATTAAAATAAAAACAATTGTGAAGCATCATGACAAATGGATTTACTTGTCTCTCAATTTTGCATATAAAACTTGTGTGATACTATCGCTAAATCATGATAACGAGGTATTTTGCATCAGATGAGAATTCTTTTCTCAGCTATGGAGTAATTGCTGAACTGAGAGACAAGACTTTGGCATAGACAACTGCAACCTTCTGTTATTACAGAACATATGTTTTTTTTAAACATATGGCATAATATGCATACACACTTTTAATGTTTCCTCAAATTAATAGGGAACACATTAAAACTCACCACCCCAGAACGGCGGATTCTGGATGGTAAATAATTGTTATGAATTATGGTAACCGGCCAGGACTGCCTGTTCTGAGCGGTCACCCGCCAGTTGAGTTTTAAAGTGGACCGTCCCTAAATAGATTGAAATCAGTATTTTGCAGACTGCTGGAATAAATATTCAGAATATTTATGCAAATTGTAATTTTTTAAAGAAAAACAGATGGAAAGGTTCCATAAAACATATTTAAATATAATCTTCTTAAAAATTTAGTAAGAAAACACCCTTCAATGGTGATATTTTTGGCAAAATCATACATTGGGCAAAAAGGATGTTACAAATATATTTCCTTAACAAAAATCTACTTTTACACCATTTTATACAAATGGATTATGACAAAGTATGTAGACATGTACAAAACTTATCTGTCTATCTTCTTTTGGAAACCTTGTTATCAACACATGCAATCACATCAAATATAAGATTGGGAAACGCTGTTATCGACATACACAATCACAAATCTAAGATCTGGGCAGGGATGAATTACTTGACCTGGCAATTTGGCATTAAACACAACAAATATCTCTGGTATATGATTCACACATCCTATTGTCATGTCACTGATGAATATGTTGGAATCTTGGCTTTGATGATTGGCAGGCTCTCCTATAAAAGAAAACATACAGAATCAATGAGAAGTTAAGAACAGGTTGGTTAAGAATATGAACTTTGTCTCTTCTATGTAATACAAAAAACAAAATAACCAACTCTCACACCTCATAAATATTTTCTGCTATTTCATTGATTAATTTTTGGTGGTGTTAGACTTAGGGCCAAATCAAAGTCGGCCTCCAAACAAAATTTTCGCTACCAAACATTTGGTTGTGATGACAAAATGACGAGTGACTCCAAACAAAATAGTAATAAATAATAATAAAACAAATTTAGCGCTAGATTGCACATGTTATTGAATTGTCATATATATTGGACCAAATGTTGGTTACCCGTTAATACTTTAAACTTGAAGGCAAATATTTGGTGACGTCACGACCAAATGTTTGGTAGCAAAAATTTTGTTCGGAGGCTGACTATGATTTGGCCCTGAAAGCATAGTTCTTTTGAGCTACCAAACATTTGGTACATCAAGTCTTTGTTATCTAATAATCTGATCTATAGTTCCAATGTATTTTCTACTAGTAACGGAGGCTTGGTGATGAAAAATCAATACTCCACCAAATTTTCTTTGTTTGGTGATTTTCAACACCAATCATCCGTTATTGATTAGAAGAGACTTGTTGCACCAAATGTTTGATAACTCAAAATACTATGTTTTCACCCTTAAGGCCTAGATATACTTTGTCATTTTTTAGTCATTTTCATTCAGAATTTTTCTCATAGCGTTACATTTTCACCACTATGTTAAATTTTCATTTGGAATGAAAATTTTCATTTTTATTTTTTTCTCATGGTATAAAATTTTTGTCATGGAGTAAAATGTTTCACCATTTATGAAAATGTTTCATGATGGTGAAATAATTTTCCGCATGACGGCACAGTTTGCAATGATCACTCATCTGTAGTATTTTGATATTTCATAGTACATTACTTTCTTTGGTAATCATCGTTTACCATAATTACCTTGTTCTTTTCATTATAATCTGAAATCTATCCTTGACAGGTATTGTGGATTTTATTCTGCTGAAAAGATTTTCTGACCCCATTTATTTTTCTCCAAAGAGAAACATAGTCTAGGAACTCGAGGTCAATATGCATTCAGCTCTATGGATTTTCAAGATGGTAAAAATGACAAAGTATATCTACAGCTTTAGTTAAGCCAAATCTTTTCCCATTAACCGATGTGTTGTCAAGTATATTTGGTTGAGGAATTGTGACACATTTTTATCACCACTTATTCATGATCAACGTAACATACAATTTCCATGTATTAATTGAAACAAGACTTGTTGGTGTTTATGATATTGATCATGTTGGGAAGCAATAAGTGATGGGCCCCACATTGAAATTTTATGGTAATATAATTAATAGCATACTTACTCTTCCGCAGTGTAGCTCTATTTGTTGTAATGCATTTAAGACTTGTTCCTTGAACTTCTTATTCATTGTCTTCTTTGATAACTATGCAAATAAAACAAAATGGAGAAAATTGGTGAGTTACAACCATGAAGTGCAGTAACAAGAAATATAGCAGGCAATTTGCAACATTATAGGTTGTGGGTATGCTAAAAGACAATGTCACAAAAAACACTGAAATCCACGAGATCAATACAATACTTACAGCCATTTTGTACCAATTGCAAAAAGAAAGCTGGGTCAATTTGAGAAGTAGATATTTATCTTTATCGATCAGCAAATAAAAATTCCACAATTTCTTGGGCTAATAGATGACAAGGTTATTTCCATATCACATGAGATTTCAAAGTTCAATATTATGATACGAAATCTTCCATGTGATACACAGTCTAACTTGAATCGCTTTAGGAACATGGTAGTTGTATTACAAAGTATGCAAGACCGATTGCAACGCGTTGTACTACGCGATGTCAATAGACACGACGCGTATACCTGTCAATCAAGTCTAGAAAACTACAGCTAAAATGGATTGCAATAAAAGAAATATAAAGTAAACTATTTTTAAGCAGTTTTCGCAACGTTTTAAAGCATTTGCTTTTAAGATCCAAGATTACAGAGTGATAAATTTGTTACTGTTTGTTTTCATGCAATACAAAAAATATTAATGGTTTGGGTTCGCATCACGTCACACGACTTTCAGCATCGTGTAATACAAACTCAAACCATTTATATCTTCTTGTATTGCATGAACAAACAGGGGGTAACTAACTTATTGCCAAATGTTAAGGTTCATATATCACTCGGTTAAAAAAACCCACAAAAACATTACATTATGACGATTTCAATATCTTGAAGACACACTTACATAAATTAAAACAGACTTGAGATGAGGATTGAGTTGTGGACCCACAGCTATACTGAGATTGACAAGAGCTTCCATGGACCCCATGAACACGCTGTCATTGGTTGAACCCTGGAAAGAAACACACACAGATATGATACGAGGATTGAGTTGTGGACCCAAAGCTATACTGAGATTGACAAGAGCTTCCATGGATCCCATGAACACGCTGTCATTGGTTGAACCCTGAAAAGAAACACACACAGATATGAGATGAGGATTCAGTTGTGGACCCAAAGCTATACTGAGATTGACAAGAGCTTCCATGGATCCCACGAACACACTGTCATTGGTTGAACCCTGAAAAGAAACACACACAGATATGAGATGAGGATTGAGTTGTGGACCCACAGCTATACTGAGATTGACAAGAGCTTCCATGGACCCCATGAACACGCTGTCATTGGTTGAACCCTGGAAAGAAACACACACAGATATGATACGAGGATTGAGTTGTGGACCCAAAGCTATACTGAGATTGACAAGAGCTTCCATGGATCCCATGAACACGCTGTCATTGGTTGAACCCTGAAAAGAAACACACACAGATATGAGATGAGGATTCAGTTGTGGACCCACAGCTATACTGAGATTGACAAGACCCATGAACACGCTGTCATTGGTTGAACCCTGAAAAGAAACACACACAGATATGATACGAGGATTGAGATGTGGACCCACAGCTATACTGAGATTATAGAATAATTCTGGGTGGTGATACAATACTCACCACGATGCACTCACTATGATTCTCTCCATGAAAGAAGGTTGGTGTATTGGCGTAGGTTTGGCAAAGGGCAATCTAACAATGATCTAAATCAGGGGTTCTCAATGTTTCCTTACAATGCTCCATATAAATTAAAATAAAAATTGTGGGGGAAAGCACCAAACTTGCCTATTTCGCAGTGTATTCCTAAATGTATTTCTTTGTTTTTAGAGAATGTTAAGGTGCCAATCAGTACTTGTCAAAGCGCTAAATTTGGCATGTGTGCGTCACTAGTAGACAATCCCTGAAATAAATTTACAGCATCATACCATTATACAATTTTAGAATAATGCAATGTAATATTCTAAGAATAATTAGTAAAATGTCAATAAAAGTGGACCAAAATGTCATTTCATTTCAATGCAACTTAAGTGGTTTTAAGTAACAAAAATTTACAAATATCAATAAAAGACACACATTTTGGTACTAAAACAGATAGTAATGTAGAAAACTAAATCTACATATCCAGAATGATATTATTGGAGAGAGCCAAATCTGACACTGCATTGTAATATTGTAAATTGTTTTATTTTAATTAATAATTTGTAAAATGTCAATAAAAGTGGACCATAATAACATTTTTTTTTTCAATGCTAATAAAAGGATCTTAATATAACCCAAATCCATATAAATGAATACGATACAAATGTAAGCACCAGAAATAGACAATTGCAAAAATTGCATTAACTAAAAGTGATGAAGGGTTAGAAAGTATTGAATAAGTTTAAAATTATTGCAAAAATTTGCAAACCTGCCACTGCCTTTGATTCTACAAAGCCACTATTTACACTTCGGATATGTGGTGCGCAATTCAAAATAAGTGAGGGTTAAAATTTTAAAGAGGTTGGGTTAACATTTACCCAAAAAAAATAAAATTGGATTTCGGCCTAAGTCCCTAAAAACTTATTAATATCGCCTATTTTATGCATAAAAACCGACTAAATTCGCATATTTTGTGCCAAAACTTTCAGAGAAAATTACTAGCCACCCTTACCACCAACCACTCCACCGACTTGCATGGCTATACGCCTCACCAGTTCCAAGAAACGAGCCCGGACAGAAGGAAGGACGGACAACCAGAAAACATAATGCCTCTGGCGGAGGCATACAAATTTATAAATACAGTACCAGTATATAAAACAAACATATACTGACATTTTCTGATCTCTGGATTAAAACAATAGTCCCTTCAGTGACTAAAACTAAGCTATTATTATGATAGCTCAATTTTAGTCACTTCATGTCTATATAGTTTTAACCAGAGATCTTCAAGTCAGTATATATTTGTATACTATTGATATTATAAATTTGAGCTGATCGAAGTCACTTTAAAAAGAAATGTCATTTTGGTCCACTTTTAGTGACATTTTGTGAAATTATTCATTCAACAGTAATTACCATTGAAAATCAAGTGTAAAGTGTTATTTAGCAATGATGTATTAGAATGATGTATTTCATAATTTTTTAAAATGCTATACAAGTAAAGTAAACTCAGGTGTCTTATGGTTCTTTCTGTATTTTTGCCTTAACCAGTTCAAAGGATAGGAGAAAATTAACAACTTACATTTTAGATAACCCTAAATGCTTTTACTGAAAAATTAATTTTCATCAAAAGCAGGCTAAGCTCTACCAAGAGCTTGGGATGTACATTGATCTACATCGATGTGCATTCCAGGAGTGCATATTGTGTCTCCACGATGATGTGGACGAATCAACTTGATGTGGACTCATGCTTCATGTTCAACTGTGCATATGAGTCTGCCCCTATGTATCATACCTGCACAAACAACAAGCCGCTTGTCAAAGCCCACACACTTGCAGTATATGAGATGCATACACAAACCATTTATTTATTGGATCTCAGATCACACCTGTCAATATTCTTAAATTCTGATGCTGGAGACTTCCATAAAGAGCAACATTTACGGACAACTGACATATGAGGCCAAAAAAGTACACCCCAAAACTTTTTGAATAGCTTTAAAAAAAGTTTCTCTAGCGCACACATGACTCATAATGATCTCATAATTCAATTTCTGAACTAAAATTAGATACAAAATAAATTTTTTTTTAAACGTTTCTATCATTTTTTCTGTAATACAACAATACGCATTGCCGCCTATAGAAATTTTCACGCTATAGCGGGAGAATGCAGTAGAATTTTTCAAAAAGCGGGAGATTTGGCTTAAAAGGAAACCCGGTCGGGAGGGCGGGATTACTACCAAAAATCGGGAGACACCCGTCTATATCGGGAGACTTGACAGGTATGGGATCTACATTGCTGCACATTTCAGGAATCTACATGGATGTACATCCCAAGCTCTCATGATATGTGCTTGTAGGTTTGGAGGTTTTCCATAACAGAATGGATAAGCTCAAGTATCAGCTATTATAGACTCCTTAAAACTTCATACGAATATGTGCTTACCAGAGCTGCTCTGAGTGGTGTAATAATCTTGGGCAAGATAGTGGTAGCTTTGGCATTAGCATCCTGGGCCTGCAGTAGCTCTTTGAATCCCTGCTGGGCTACAAATTGGTATGGATGTTTGTATTCCTTCAAACCCTGTGAGGAAGATATATGAGTTAATGCATAGTCACAGCTTACGTACAAATTTATCTTGTATCTGCAATTCCATATCAATTATTTTTTCTACAATTGTGATGGCTCACCCTGAAAGGGGGGGGGGGACTTTGCAGATGATATGATTTTATCATTTTATCTGTTATAGCATTTTCTAAGCTTTAAAATGACACCTTACCTGTTGAAATTGGTCAAGGCGATCAAATTTTACTACAGAAAATCTGCTGTTAATTCTTATCATTTTCTTTATTTTTTGCTGCCTATTTTCATCAGTTTCTCGAAAAGTGTTCTGTTGCAAAGTCCACTTTTCGGGGTGAGTCATCGCAATTTAGCATAAATACCTTATTGTTCTTAATAAGTGACCCATCCCTTTTTTTCCATGCTAAAAATGCTAAAATACAAACAAGCACAAAGGGTGCCTTCAGCCCGGGGGGGGGGGGGTTACTCGGAAAAAAAATTGGTAGGTATGTGAGATCCGCGATATCGAACATAGGGTCTTGCGGAACGGATTTTTGGTCAAAAATAGGGTCTATGGAACTGATTTTTCCCCGGATTGAGGTCTCAGGAACTGCCTTTTCCCCATAAAAATACGACTATTTGAGCTGAAAATCACTCAAAATTAGCTTGAAAACATAATAAAAGACATTTTTGAGTAATTTTCTTTGAAAATGGGGTCTTTGGAACTAAAGTAATCTTGAAAAGAGCATCTTGGGGAGCGGAAGAGGAGGCTTGAAAAGGGGGTCTCGAGGGCGGCACATACCCGTACCTTCCGTCAATGTAAGTACCCCCCCCCACCGGGCCTTCAGTCACTATCAGAGAAATGGCGATGCAGCAAGGTAACCAGGTGGGTTTGGAAGTGTACTTTGGCATTTACTTCCAGTCAGAAGACACTTATTGACCGTTTGAAACAGCTTTTCCAAAGGTTGTTAAAATGTCCTCTGTAAATTGGTCCCAATAAACAACCACCCTTCATGAAATGTTGCCGCCCATAGGCGCTTATTAGGAATAATATATATTATAAATCGAGGTTTGATGAAGAAAACTGAGCATTGCACAGAATATTTCAGGAAAGTATTCAAAAAACAAATACCTGTTGAAAGTATATGTAAAATGTTCTATATGATGGTAAGATCAAAACTGCCCTTTTAAGGGTTGTTTAGAGTCCACTATCATGTAGAATTTTTTGTTCCAATATCCTATGCTGGCTACAAAATGATCATTATAGCCTATACTTAAGTCTAGTACAAACCTTAGTATAGACAATCTTATGAGTTGAAACCTATAATGATTACTTGGTGTTGATTAGTAATTTCACTAATGGCATAATTAAGAATCCTGGATATTTTAATAAGTGCTAGAAAGTAATAATGTATCACAAGACACCACACTATGAAATTACACATTTTACACAATTTACCAAAAATTTGGTTAACATTAACA
>JXSR01S006754.1:20059-41160 GCA_000969725.1 Ophiothrix spiculata
TCTAACCAAGGGGGGGGGGGGGTTCAACCCCCAAAGGTTTTTTTCCCGGCAGCATAAAAACGCAAAAGCAACCGACCCCAGATCTGGGTAATCTCTTTTACATCCTTTGCAGTAATTTTGATGAAACAATTAGAGGTGATTACCACCTTAGTGGGGTTAGGGTAGGCCGTCACAATTTGGGAGTAGAGGAGTTGTTGCAGCCCGGTGACATTTTTGACAATTTTGACAAAATCGCCAATTTGAAATATATATGCAGGCTAAGAGGCTGAAACTTGCAGGGCATGTTAGAATTACCATTTCCCTAATTTATTTGCAAAATACCGGATGAAATTCAGTTTTTAGAAAATAAAATAATGTTGGTAGCCATTTTTGCCAATATTCTCATATTTCGATCTGAAAGACGTCATAATTACGTAACACCTTGGTCGAATTTTGTGATCTTGGTATCATTGGATAGGGGAGGACCATACCTACCAAGGTAATAGGGGAATTTTGAATGTTCCGTTCCAAACATTTAGGGGGTGGATCAACGTGTTACAAAAAAGGCTTGGTTAGACGTGGGTTAAAAGAAAGAAGACTGATTCACATAAATGCGTGCGTCATGTGTGTCGTATAAGAATATCAATATGTATCGTGTTTCAATAAATGTAGCCATTAGAACTGTACTTATATTGCTTTTGATTGTTTATCTTCAAACTCAAGTTGAAAATCTGAAATAATATCCAAAGGCATATACGTGTTTGGAGTAACTGAGAATCAGGCGTTTATGTATATTGTAACGTATTCTTAAATCAGCTACTTTGTTTGAAAGGGCAGGGTTGAAAATAACAATTAGTTTTTAAAACGTGATGAGTATATTTTGATTACATTCATTACATCATTATACAACATGACCAATAAAGGGAGTAGCCTAGGCTCCGCTTCGAATAAATAAATCCCTTCTAGATATGCTGTAAATAAAGCCTAAAACTGTAGTAAAATTTAAAAAAGGACAATTTAACCAAAACTAATATGTTTGACCATCTTTTAGATTTAAAACTAGAAACACTGTTTTCATACCAATTTTTCTTCGGAGGAAAAAAAAATGTAAAGAATTGCAATGTTTTTTCAACATTCCACAAATAATTAAAATATATAACAATAAATGAACAATATAAACATATTCTATTAATTAATGTAAAGATATGAAAAGTAGTAGGGCATTTTCTTGTTGAACGGACCATGTTCTACGAATTTACCTATGACATTTTTAATTCTATCAGCCAAATTTTTTTCCGAATTTAAAAAAAACAAAAAAAAAAACATATTTAGAGATAGAATTCAAAATTTCATCACAATTTTTTTCCGATTAAAAAAGAAAATGCTCTAAAGTGTTCTCCGATGTTCATAGATTGCTCTAAAAACTAGTTTAACGTTAACAGCTAAGTATAGGAATTCCTTTACGGTAAGAATTCATTTACTGTGAATGACTTACGATCTTTCCCGAACTGAGGTTAGTGTAGAGTAACTGGTTAATGAATAATGACAGTAGTCTGTTTACTCATTTGAAAATGACAGCTTAGGTGTTGAAGGAAAACATATTCGACTTGCAAGTAGAATTACCACCATTAGCCTAAGGTATTAATGACATATTCCTGGGTGATGACAAGTAGAAGCATGACATCGCTTCAGGAAATAATAAGGAAGATGACACATTTATCAACCTCAATCCCACATTCACATATATTTACATACCCAACAACACCCCAAGCGATTTCAAAACATACACCCATACACCCAATTTAAGTCATTTATTATTATAGGGAATGAATGTCATTCAGTCTACAAAGGAAATGTTATTTTATGTACGCATTCATCAAATCTGTTATCTGTTGGGCCTCTCAATTCTAAGACAACCAAAGGAAATAACCTTTACTTCGTATTATGCAATTATGGTCGATAGGCAAACGTTGTTACATCACAGAAATAAATAAAAACGCACGCTTTTTAGTATTCAGGTCTTATTTTGAATTACCTCACTCAAGTGTTTTAAAGAAACATATTTGACCGTTGAAACTGTTGCTCCATTCTAAAATAAGCACGAACTATCTTGCACGTGTTTACTAAACAGTTTCAAGTACTGGAGACAAAGTTAACTTCAATAAGTTAAATTATGTAATTTTGGTTTCGTCGATTGCTAATCAATGTTAGGGGAGACACGTAAACTAATCGTCAATGTGGTTCAGATATCTACACGAGTCTTAACAGTCTAAATCTTACACATATCGATAATTTCTCTTCTCTTATTCAGGCATTTGGTTGTGTGCCTGTCTACTGTTTTAAAGCATCAAATTGAATATTTTCCAGTCATATGCCCAATATTTGACTTCAATCGTCTAGTTCAGATAACGGCAAGCTGTTGCCGATCAGTTTATGTGTCTCCCCTTAGTCATGAATGAAAAAGGGATAAAGAATATGGCAATAAAATGTCAAAGGTCTACAGGTGGAAGTATAATGTTGCAGGCATAGCGTGACCACAGTTTTTCAAAACACCCCCTATAGGGTGATTGTTTCCCCCTGGAACCTAGCCACAGTTTTTCAAAACAACCCATAAAGAACAATTTTTTCTGATGCTAAAATATACCCATTTTCTCCCTTTCCACACCATAAATGGGGATTTTACCGGAACGTATCCTATATCTTAAAAATTGCTGTTTTTGATACCTCAAATTCACAATTCACAACACTGTTATTTTTTTTTTGTGAAAACATAAACAAACCTAATTTATATAAATTATGCTCAAACGTAATGCTTAATTGTGAGCATTTTTTAGCAAGAGATATTGCATTTTTAAATCATATGCAGGAATTTCCAGTAAAATATGTTATTGTCATTTTTTAAAATGGTAATTTGTTATGTTTCTAAAATTATAGATGTGATTTTGGCATTACTGAAGTCATTCATATCATAAAAAGAATTGTGTCTATGTATAACTTCTATTTATAAACAGAGTATAATACATGACATACAAATTATGTTATTTCTCAATGTAATGAAGAACATAAAGCTGTAGGTTGTTTTTAAAAACATGCTCCAAGCATGTTTTGTAATGATTACATTTCTAGTCAATAGGCATGAGTTTATTAAGATTAAGATTAGTATAGACCTGTTGCAATTACATCATTATACGGAGTATTGGGTGTAGTACGAATATATTTTCCCCTTTGATATGATCAAAACCTATACAGTCCCTAAAAACGTCTCGCTCGGCTGAATGTCATGTTTACTGCAAGTTTTACCTACTTACACCTATCAGAATATCACGTTTTTTTGCGTACATATTAAATAGAGTCTCTAGTTTATACATGGATCTTAACTAGTGATTTCACGTCCAATATCTAGGTCAAAATGACGCCTAAAGACTACTTCGAAAAAGTTGACCCTTTTTTGCCGAAACCTCATAATTTCATGATGTTCGAACAATTCGACTGGTTTCAAATTTTGACAGATTGTAGGCTTGATACTTTGTAATTGAATTACAAACAATATTTTATAAATATGATGAGTTGATTTGGAATTATAATGTAACAAACCCGCATTGTTTTGCCCGAAAATCCGGATGTGACTTACGACTCTGAGTTCGCCCTGTTTGAGCTGTGAATTGCCTGTTTTAAGTATCTACATTTTGTCTGATATACGCATTTGCATAATTTACTTACAAATTGAGCATTCCAATGAGGCAAAAATTGCAATTTTCAAAAGAAAAATACTGCATTCTAATGTTAATGTTTTAGATTTTAGTTCACGATCTCAACGCTGCCTTGATAGCTCAGCAGTAGATCCCTCGCTTCGTAATGCATGACTAACCCCTGCCATAATCAATGGTTCGAGTCCCCGCAAAGGCAGTGGAAGCTATTTATCTTTTCATGATTTAAAAATAGTTAGGATTCACGTTTTCCTGAGCAGATCGATTCCCTTTACCCTTAATAAAACACCAACGGGTATTGTTCATGGCGTCTTTGCCAAAACATTTTCTTCTAACTGTAAGACTCTCTTCCTTCGCAAGTTTTACAATGCATCTATCTCTTTTGCAATCACTTGTTGACAATGACAACACTCAGATGCATTATTTTATAAGACTATGCGACACTTACACAAACAAATATGTCCTCAATATTTCTTCGCGTTTTCGATAATTCTTAGATCCATTTCAAAACAAAATCTGCCAAATGTTATCATAAAAGGAAATTGAAGTCCTTTGAAGATTCTGCAATGATTGCCTGAAGTACTTAAGGATATTTTTTGTAGGTTTTTAATGAAATTGTGCGGCTTGGTATAAAAGCGTGAAAATTGGCATGAAGGCAGATAATTTTATATTGAATCATTCTAGGATGGGAGCCATTTTTCATTTTTAAAAAGGCAAATTGGAAATTCAAAATGGTCGCCATTATCACCTATTGAACATATGCCAAATTTGCAGCATTATCATACATCTTTTGAGGTAAAAATTAAAAATATGAATCACAAATCATTAATTCATTATATTCCACTCTTTTTTTTAAAATCCAAGATGGCTGCCATATTAAAAACGGCTGCCATTTGACATATTGCCATCATTCCAAATAGGAATTATTCACGAAATGGGAAGGTGTTAGGAGTTGTCAATTTTAATTTATTTTTATTTCATCATTATTTAAGCCTTAAAGGTGCCTGCTGATGAATTATTCAATTGTACCCATTTCCGCCATAGTTACACTATTTTAAGCAAAACTAGGCGAAAGCCTTAACAAAATGATGTGCCACAAATTGTTGTTGCATTAATTTCATAGCATTTTCTAATCATAACGGAGGTTGGGTAATGACATTACCAAATGTTCAGTATCACATACATAAATGTGTGTAGTGACATTGATTTTACTGAGGTAAAGGTAAATGGGACGGCCTGTATCTACACAGGTTGTAGTGCCCATCTCTCTTTCGAAGCGATTAGCCCAGAATCAACATTTTTGCTATATTTGCGGTGAGGGATCGCCACACCTCCTTCACCGCGAGTCTGTTACCTTCCCAGCACTAAATAATGCTGATACCCAATTGACACCTGTGAGAGGAGCACAGGATGGTATGTATTTTAAGTATCTTGCTCATGGACACTACATACGCCGCCCACCGAACTCACGACGCTCAGTGTCCAGTGATTAAGAGTCAGGGACTTACACCGCTAAACCACGCGTGTGATGACTTGCAATCTAATTTTAGATTTTTCAACAAAATGTTATACAAAGTTACACAGTTCTAACCTTTTTTTTTTTATTTATTTTTTTATTTATTTTGTTATCCCCTTCCTTTTTAAATATTTTTTTTCGGAAACTGTGCCGCAGCCCCTGCCACATCACCCTATCCAAAGTGAGCTGTTATTCCCAATGAATGTTTGTCACAAGGGCAATTTCAATTAATATGCGCTTGCATCAAACTTGTCATCCGTCTGGCTTCCTTATTCTACAACACCGTTTTAGAATTGTTACAAATTTCAGTTCGTAATTTTTCCATGTAATATGATTTCCAATGTTCGAATAAAGCAAAATCTTCTTTTTAATGTAAGTGTAAGCATTAACTGTAGGCAAAGAACGAATCCAATCTTAACATGCCCTTTTCAGTATTCAAGTCTTGTTTTAAATGCCTCACTCAAGTTGATTAAAAAAACATGCTTGGCCGCTAAAAAGTTGTTTTACATTCTAAAATGAGCACAAATCCACGTCCTATTATTAGTCCTTATGAAACAGAGTCAAGTAAAGTTCACTGTAATAAATCAAATTTTATATTTTTATATGTCCTTCATTCGAAGGTAGTCACGTTGAAAAAAGGATAAATAAATGGCCGAAATACCAAATGTTTTAGAGGTTAGCTAGTAAATAGCCTCATGGTCAGTAACTATGGATAGATAGATTGCAAACCTAGTTAGTTTGTTTTATTACACTTCACTGTGACCTTGGTCCTGTGATGCTGTACACTGTAAGTTTTGTAAATAGCTTAAATATTTTGATATCAGCACCACTGATATTACAGAAAAAGTACAGGACTATCCCTTTTGATTCCGTAATATTACTGTTTTTTACAGTGCTCGGAAATAAATTAAGTCCATCCATTAACTGGGAAGAGACACGTGATCCATGGATGGATATGATTAGTTTATGAATTTTGATGAGATGCAATAGCTCCCATAACATTTTATTCTTTTCAGATTTATTTAGAACTCATGCATTATTTCAGAGTTGATTTCTACCTTGTGTTGATGTCTTTGTTACATGAAGTCAGATACTTTTCTTGTTTTTCCAGTGTAGCTTATATTTTGTCAGTATATTTTGTAAAACGTACATTACATTATATGTACATATAGTTATATTGACCATGATCATTTTTGCCAGTGTCCTTTTCAGTAAAATTAATTTAAATTTGGACAAAAATTGCGACCAATAATAATTATTCCTATTCATTTCACACATTCAATTGCACTTTTCAATTATCACTGAGGGATTCGTTTTGGAAAAACGCAAATTCACTTTATATTTTCTGTCGAGAGATTAATTTTATTTTGTATAAATATTAAGATATGACTTTCAATTTCTTTTCTTTTGTTTGGTGATTTGGAGTACTTTGAGAAGAGTAATCTGAATTTCAAAGTACAATTTGTCGAAAAACTCATTGAGAAAAATTAGTTGAAATCTATTTTAAAACCGTCTTCTTTTCCTATTAAATTATTTTCATGCATCAAATTAACTTTACCCTGTTTTATTTTTATTTGGCTTACAAGTTGTGAAATTCAAAACTCAGAATGTAATTGTAAGGTATATGTTATTATGAAATTAACTTGCACCAAGAGATTGTCTTTTCTGTCGACCTTCTTTTCCGTCTTCACATTATACTTGTATGTAATCAAGTATATTGGACAATATTGTAAATGGGATTTTTAAACTATATGTCCATTACCAAGACATTTGAGGAAGTGTTTATTTAACAAGAGAGATGAAATTGGGCCTTATAATTTGGAGCTAATATTAATACTTATCACTCAGTACGTAGATAAAAATACAACAGTTTCATTGGTTAAAAAAAGATATTTATGCATGCATTAGTTTTCTAATTGATACGAAATCCTCTTTTTGATACGAAAAAGTCTCAACTGAAATAGGCAAATTACACCTGAAAGCTGTGTGTTTTGGGGGCATTTAAAAAGTTTGTCATATTCTAACCCAAATTAGTTAATAGCGATCTTTTCTTAATTAATTCAACATTTCAACATATGCTAGTGTAGCGCCAAGCGGGGGCTTTTACAAATGCGATGTAATTGCATGTTTAGCCATTAGGCATTAGCTGCATTTGATTTAGTTTCATGCCTACAGTATAGACCTACATTATTGGTAATGTCTTCTTCCTAACGTATCAGACATTACACTTGAATAATCTTACCCTAACTGTAAATCCATTAAGGGCTATCCGGGACCTTTTTCATGTCAGTTCGACCCATTTAGACCTGTTTTGACCTGCTTCGTAAAATACCATACCCATTTAGAATTGTTTTGCCCCTAACTTCTTTGTAATTAATACAATACTGTAGTTAGCCCATTTCGTCTAGTCTAACCTCAGCGCGACGTCGTAATAAATATATCTGCTGAGGGCTGATGTCCCAATGCACGATAATTGCTTCATTCCCGTTTACATCAAATATTTGATACTGGTTTATACTTTTTATTCGATAAATGTATATGATGACGTCGCGACCAAATGTTTGGTAAAACATTGTGTGATGGAAGAGTATTATTTTAACCCTGAAACAAACAAATAACCTTGAACTATATCGGTGTTTCTTCTAACACGAAATTAACGGAATGTCGCAGGTAAAGATTTACATTGACAACCTCTGAGGTGATATTCGGTAATTTTATTCACAACATATACATTTATTTATACTTATTGTATACATCAGATATGCTAAAATAAGCAACGTGTATGAGCCGACAAGTGCATACTTTGCCGCGGCAGTCCATAGAATATTCCCAAATTGTCAAACGTCGCCTTTTCTAAATGTTTTAAATATAACGACTAATTTGCTGGTGAATATTTCATATCATCACAAATTAAATGTTTTGAACGACGATGAAAAAAAGAAGAAATACATTTACACTTTTCTTTCTTAAAAAAGAGATTAACTGAATCAAATAACCAACATGCGCATGTCATGTGTGTCGGATAAGAATATCAATTTGTGTCATGTTTCAATAAATGTATGCATTAGAGTTGTACTGATATTGCATAGAATTTGAAGAAAAAAAAACACCCTTTTTGATATGCTGTAAATAAAGCCTAAAAATGTAGTAAAATTTTAAAAAAGTAAAATTTAACCAAAAGTAATATGTTTGACCATCATGGCCGGTAACAAAATAGTTGCAAGATTTAAAACTAGGAACACTGTTTTCACACCATAATGTTTCACGATGTTGCCCGATCCAGAGTTTTGAATGAACTGCAAGATAGTTGGTGCTACAACCATTTTCTAATAATACCGATGGCTTGGTGATAAATAATACCAATGTTTTGCCTCACATACATAAATGTCTGATGACACTGATATCTTGTCACAAGCCTTCGTTGTTTCTTCGTCAGGTACTTAATAGCAAATTAATAAAGATAGACCCATAAAAAGATAAACAGCTATATGATAATGTTATATTCGCCTGAAATCAATCATGTATCCATTCTATCGAAACGCTACCATTGTTTATGGTTAGTTCGGGAAAGGTCGTAATTTATTCACGGTAAATTAATTAATTTACCGTAAAGGAATTCTTATCCTGTAGCTGTAGAGTAAATGAATACTTTAAATCAATTTTTAGAGCAAACTATGAACATCAAAGAGTATTTTAGAGCATGTTGAATGGATCCTGTTCTACAAATTTAGTTATGGCATTTTGAATTCTATCAGGCAAAAATTTGAGAACATTTTTCAAAAACCAAAACCATATTTAGGAGAATTAAAAATGTCATCAATTTTTTTAGGATAGGTTACATTCAAAAAGAAAATGCTTCAAATGTTCTCCGATGTTCATAGATTGCTCTAAAAACTGATTTTAAGTAAATAGTAAATGAATTTATTTATTTCAAGTATAGGAATTTCTTTACGGTTAATGAATTCATTTACTGTGAATGACTTTCGACTTTTCCCGAGCTGAGGTTAGTGTAGAGTAACTGGTTAATGAATACTGACAATAGTCTATTTACTCATTTGGAAATGACAGTTAAGGTGTTGAAGGAAAACATATTCGACTGGTAAGGTGAATAACCACCATTAGTATTGATGACATATTCCTGGATGATGACTATATAATAAAGGCCTGACAGCGCTTCAACAAGTATTAAGGAAGATGACAAATACGCCAACCTCAATCCCACTTTCACATACATACCCCAAAACACCCCAAGCTATTTCAAAACATACACCCACCAAATTTAAGCAAGTTTTTATTATAGGAATGTTTGTCATTCAGTCTACAATGGCAACTTTACTTTATGTACGCATGCATCAAATCCGTTATCTGTCGGGCCTCTTAATTCTAAGACAAGCAAATGAAATAACTTTTACTTCGTAATATGAAATTATGGTCGATAAGCAAACGTGTTATATCACAGAAAGAAATAAAGCATGCACCCCTATTTGGCATTCAGGCCTTGTTTAAATTACCTCAGTCAAGTAAATGACTTACGATCTTTCCCGAACTGAGGTTAGTGTAGAGTAACTGGTTAATGAATAATGACAGTAGTCTGTTTACGCATTTGAACATGACAGTTAAGGTGTTGAAGGAAACACATATTTGACTTGCAAGAGGAATTACCACCATAAGCCTAAGGTATTGATGACATATTCCTGGGTGATGACAAGTAGAAGCATGACATCGCTTCAGGAAATAATAAGGAAAATGACACATTTACCAACCTTAATCCCACATTCACATATCTTTACATACCCAACAACACCCCAAGCAATTTCAAAACATACACCCACCCAATTTAAGTCATTTTTTATTATAGGGAATGCTTTTTCATTCAGAAAACAATAGCAATTTTACTTCTTGTACGCATGCATCAAATCTGTTATCTGTCGGGCCTCTCAATTCTAAGACAAACAAATGAAATAACTTTTACTTCGTAATATGAAATTATCGATAAGCAAACGTGTTACATCACAGAAATAAATAAAACATGCACCCCTTTTTAGTATTCAGGCCTTGTTTTACATTACCTCAGTCAAGTGTATTAAAGAAATATATTTGACCGTTGAAACTGTTGCTCCATTCTAAAATAAGCACGAACTATCTTGCAAGTGTTTACTAAACAGTTTCAAGTAGTCAAATAAACGTTGGCAATTAATCAAATTTGACAATTTTAAGTAATTTTGTTTTTTTTTAGTATCTCAAAAGTTTAAAAATGTGACTTACTTCCTTTTGTCGTGGTAGGGCAGTATAGCTTCTACTTTTGTTTGGCGGCAAGATATTTGCATATAGGTTAATATAAGTATAAAACAGCATTTCATAAACAATGTCACTTACTTCCTTTTGTCATGGTAGGGCAGTATTACCGACACAAGTTATGACCGGTCACAAGCAACTTATGTCCGACCGTCTGAACGTGGCTTAAATGACTAGATCATTCAGTTGCAACATTATTTATAAAAGACATGGGAAAACCAATGTCAGTACTCTTCCTCCTCACGGGCATTGCACTGAATCTGCGATTTTATTTATTCAAACATAATCCATAGCATGAAATTTAAATTGATGGAACATCTTACTGCCCTTGGCTAATATATATTTAAAATATCAAACAGGTACTGCGTAACATGATAATATTATAGTCATTTAAAATTAGGAAAAAAAAAGTCCTGTTCCACTGTACGTGTATGCACAAACGTGAAAATGAAAATGGTCATTTTAATATAAAGGTTGAAGTTTTCAGAGCATATTTAGTTATTGCAATGGATGCCTATAATTAACACATTTGTTGCTCAGGTTTAAAGTGTGTCAAAGGCGTGTACTTTTCTACTGCTCAGACAGTCAAGTAAGCTCAACAAACAGTCAAAATGTCATTGTGCAAAATATAGTCGGCTATCAAAAAAAAACATCGATTTTTTTCTATCAAACATTTTGTCGTGACGTCTAACTATTTGATAAGGGTGTCTATTTCAGCGAAAAGGATGTCTAAAATACTCGAAATGTTGTGTAAAACCCATAATCGTGTCAAAACCCAAAACTGATATGTAATCCAAAACGGTGTGCGGAATCAAGAATGTCTAAAAATCAGCAACACCTATGACTTCCCATAGTTTTACGTCACAACAAAATGTTTGATAGCGAAAATTTTGTCTGAAGTTCAAGTTTTATTTCTACGTTTGTCATATAATCAAAAACAATTCTCAAAAATGCATGAATATTATATATACAATTTAACTTAACAGCTAAATCATATACAAATGATATAAGACAAATTTAGTAGAATATAAAAAGACAATATTTTTATACAATATAAACTTTATCTCCATAGTATTATAATAATTTGAATGCTCTAGTAGTTAGCTTAAGTTGAGAATCGAATATGTAGGCTATGCTAAAAGCAAAATTGAAACATGGCAGCGGTCAAGCATGTTTCTTTATTAAACTTAAGTGAGGCATTTGAGACAGGACATGCATACTGAAAAGGTCTTGTTTAAATTGGATTCTTTCCCTGCGTAAACCTACTGCTTACACTTACATTAAACAAGATTTTACTTTATTCGAACATTGAAAATCAAATTACATTGAAAAATTACGAAATGAAATTTGTGATAATTCTAGGACGGATGTTTTAGAATAGGGAGGCCAGAAGGATGACAAAGTTGATGCATGTGCAGATTAATTGCAATTGCCATCTAGACTGCATATCATTATAATGATTATTAAAGCTTTCTTTAAATAGGATGGTGTGACAAGGCGCGCGACGTTCGTACGAAATGGTCAAAACAATTGTTCGCATCTTGTTCGTAAGGCGTTTGCGACCAGTCTACAAAACTCAAACTGAAAAATCTGCTGAAAATGTCTCACAATTATGTCATGAGTGAAACAAACTCATTTTCGTCAAGGGGAAATACATCTAAATTAGCCTTTGCATTGGGGCATGTGATTAGAATTCCTGATTTCCTTTCTCACGAAGAAAGGGCTAAGAGTAAACTGTACAATTGTGTTGGGAGTGGCCATCTTTCTCTTTCTCTTTTTCTTGCTATCTTTTCTTTTTTCGGCATCTTTTCAAAATGCATTGGCCAGCAACAGCATGTATAGATTAGCCATTTCTGGCTATCCAGGTTGGTACCTTTGTGTGATTGTGGAAGAGACCATGAGTTCATCATGGATCTAATGGCATGTGTCCGTCACGGACCAACCGAGGTAAACAAACAAAAAACAACAACAAACAAACAAACAATAACACTGCCCTGAACAGAAATTTCATAAAAATGAACATTTGTCATATATTTGTACAAAAATATTCTTGCGAACGCCGTGTGAACGTCATACCTAATTCTTGAATGATTCGTAAGAATATTTTGTTCATACGAACATTGCGACCGGGCCTTAAGCAATTTGCATTGGTATTTTGACTAGTATTATTGTACTGAGTGCAAACTACTGGTGTTATTTGTAAAATATACAATTGAAACATCGCTGTTTTACCTCAGCTCAAGAAAACAAATGAAACATTGCATTAAATCCAGTAATTCAAAGCAAAGATAATGATAGAACAAATGGAGTTACAAACAATTTGTCGTATCTGTCTTATTTGTCATTAAATTTGTTCATTTTCAGCACAGATAAAATATACGATGTTCATAATAAGTCAATAAATTTTCTTACGATTGAGCGAGCAGATCAAGTACACTTCTCACAGAACTTCATTTTAAGAGGAATCGTGAAATAATACCAGAAACTTTTACATCCAAATATTTGACTAAGCATAACTTCGGTTCTATATTACCGATTGAAATGAAACAAAAGGTCACAACCAGAGATATTTTCAACCTAGTGCCAGAATATTAGCTTTCCAGTACTCCTTCTTCCCATATGCCATCAAGATGTGGAACAGTCTTCCTCCTTCACTCATTGCAGCCCCATCCGTTGAAGCTTTTCGGCATGGGCTCACCAGCATCCAGCTTCCATAGACGGTGATGCAGTTTTTACTCGCACATGGCACTGTATATATTTGTAAAGCACACTGGACACTTGCACTTTTGTTTGCCACTCATGCTGATATACAAAGTGCAGAAATACTCTTACTGAGGGATGCACTCTACCATATGAAGATGAAGATGAAACAGTATCTTCAAGTTCAATTCATGGACTATGCACTTTGCTTTGTTTATAAACTTTCTGACTGACCCCTAATCCGGAGAAAATTAAACTCACAGATTGAAAATTAAACTCACAGATTATAAGTGTGTTTTTTCTGAGATACCTGTACTGATGTGCTTGTTATCTTTGTTTTGATTGTCCATAAATATAAGTAAACGGTGAAGTATCGGTTTTATTGTTATGATCTACTTCAAGCAAATTGTATTGAAGCATATTTGAGATACATTTGGGAGCATAAGGTTTAAGGTAAGTCTCTTGTTTTATAAATAAACCAAAATATCTAATGCCGTACTATTATAAGACTTTAATTAAAAGTTTTTATTAATTTGAAAAGCATTCTCTATAAATTCAGGAGAACAAATGCTTTAATGACAAATGCTTTAATCTACGGATTATACTGAAACCGGGGCTACTCAAGTATAATGCTGCAAACATAGCGAGCGTGTGACCACAAACACCTCCTAAAGGGTGTTTTTTTCTGAAGCCAAATTGTACCCTTTTTCCCATATTCACACCCTGAATGGGAATATTACCGTTACGGTTTTTACACAAGGGTTTGAAAATGTACCAAATTTCTTGAAAATGGCTGCTTTTAATACCCTAAATGGTGTCACATGATTCGCCTCTCTGTCCTTAAAAACATCCCGAATTCACATTTTTCATCGTCACGCTATGCCTACAACATTATACTTGAGTGGCCCCCCTGGTCTGAAAACCTTGTTGTGAATGTTGTGATTACTGTAAAAAACTTACATTTATAAAAGACATGGGAAAACCAATGTCAGTACTCTTCCTCCTCACGGGCATTGCACTGAATCTGCGATTTTATTTATTCAAACATAATCCATAGCATGAAATTTAAATTGATGGAACATCTTACAGTTTGAGAGAATTAATCTTTTTGAAGTTGTAAAATATTCAAATCTTGTGATTTACATTATGTCAAAAATAGTTTTTAACGTCATTCAAGTGTTTGAAGCAGTTAATGGCTATCAAAATACAGAATGTGTTGTGTACTCTCTACTCTGTCAGAAGGTAGGAACACATTGTCATCTGTTTTCCTTTATCAGGATACAATCTTAGACACATCGGTGACATTCAGTTTTCATGGTGAAACATTTTGTTTCATTAAAAACCAGTGGTAGTTCTGATATCAAGTTCATTGTCTACTTCTATAGCATATCATTCGACTTATGACACTATCACACAATACCTTTGTAAATCTTTTTAATTTATACAATTGTGGATCGTCGTGGCAAAAGGTTGCAGTTGTCGAATCATACACGTAGCTCATAGGATATCTGATGTGCACTAGTTGTATGCATTAATGCATCAGTGCTACAATGGGCAACATCCTTTTGCCGTGACGTCAACATACAACATGAGTCATAATGAAGTTGACCGAGATTCTGCTTATTTAAAAAAAAAAAGAATGAAGGAAATTGGAAATTCCTAAGAGAAGTTATGTCTGTTTTAGTAAACCTTGACCCAGGAATTACCGATTTCCTTTATTCTTTTTTTTTTTTCAAAATAAGCTGAAGAGTCTGCATATTTACAGTTTTAAATCTCGGTCAACTTCATTTTTGACTCACGCTGTATAAGTTGTAATTGTGTCATAGATGTTGATTAAAATTAAAGAGTTTCAAAGCAAATTATAGCAATTACAATGACAATGATTTGAACTCCATCCCAAGCATTTATTTTTATTTGTTTCGATGTTGTTTTTATTATTGTTGTTGTTTTTGAGTGATATATTTATGCTCCTTGTACTACACAAACATTATACTTGCAGATGTATATCTAACATATGAATGGACAAAGTTATTTAACAGTCCTGTATGTGGACTATGGTTATGAGTTCAGTCAACCAACCAATCAAATAAATGACAGTAAGACCAATTCATTTTAAAGCACTGACCAGTTGCTGTATGACGAGATTTAAATATTTCTTCAAATAATATTTACCTATTCTAGCGTGTATGTATTTTTATGTTTACTTGACATTTTGTCCATTGAAACATAACACTCACAATCTTGTTGAAATTACGAATATATATGGAATATTTGACCTCAATGACGGATATATATGGAATATTTGACCTCAATGACGGATATATATGGAATATTTGACCTCAATGACGGATATATATGGAATATTTGACCTCCTATGAAAGCTCACTGAGATTACAGAATCTCCTTTTACTTATCTTATGATCTCCAGAGTTAATAGTAGTTAGGGTTACTATTACATAGAAAAAAACATAATAGAGAAATTATTCGTAAATGCGTGGTTATTCTATGATGCAGAATCTTAAACAATAATGACATACATTTCTTTGACGTTGTATCATGTACCTTCTGCATCAATATTTGTTTTGTAAGAAGATACTTCTTTACGTTTGGGAAAATAAATCATCCTTATGCTTGTCTTAATCTGGACGAGGACATTCTAGAGTAGTATAATCTTGTATCGTGAAAACAACCTCTTGGTGTCTGGTCAAACCGGAAGGTTGTGTCTGGTTATGATTGTATCTGCATATTGATTTGACTGTTTGTTTGAAAGCTTGAGGGTCACATATGGAAGCATCAATACTATTTTAAAATATCGCATATTACGTTAAAATTTTTGCCATTTATACTAATAGAAAATTGTTACGTATGTATCGGTCGGAAATCTTTTCAATTGCACAGAAATAGATTATGTGTTATGTTAAATTTGAAAACAGAACGTAACTAATGTTAGTACCTCAAAGGTTGAAAACTGTTTTTATTTTTGAAATGCAACGTTCATTGTCTCATGATGTTTAAAAGTATCGCCCTTATTTTTAAAAATACACAACCTTTTGCAAACAATCACCAGAGAGTCGAATTTTCAATTATTGGAAATGTTACAAAAGGAGGTTCGCCAGTGTAGCTTAAATATTCAAACTGATTTGTTAATTCCCTGAAACGTCTGATAACCCAATTCATGTAATAAAGGACGGAAATTGATTAGCACATGAGTTGTGACGTTTAAAAGCAAGTCAGTAATACCTTCATACAATTATACCGTAGTATATTAAACGAAAACAAAAAATGATTCTATATAGGTTCATGATACAAGATTCATGAATATGCTGAATAGACTTGTATCAATCTGGGTTAAGAAAACTCTCTGAATAAAACATTTAATACCCTGAAATAATAACAAATCTACCAGGGGTTATGTAATTTAGGGGTTCTGTATGTATTCAATTGAAAATACGATATACCATGGCTCTTTCCCGGGAGTGTCCATTGCATAATTTATTTATTGATTATTTATTAAAACCATATTTATACAGAGTTGTCCTAATCAGATTCGTTTGCTACACACATAACAATTAATATGTGTAAAAGCGACATGATCAGTGACTTGTGATCACCTGACATACACAGTCTATGTGGTACATTTTGGTCCAAAAGGTCTCGGAAGTCATAACAAGAGTCACATATTCACTTTGTCGGAGTCTACGTAACACCTTTAAGCAGGGGCGGATCCAGGAATTTTCAAAAGAGAGGCATTACTTTGACTGCGCCTCAGCGCTACTCAAATTTAGGTGTTGCTCTGAAAATAATAAAGTGTTGAAGGTGCAGAACTCTTCGAATATGCCTAAAAATCATGCATTTGCAGCCGTTATTGACACACTTATTAATTTTCAAGGAATAAACTCATTAAAAAGCGGCGACTTCTTGGAAAAAACTAGGGAGCGCACCGGCTGTGCCACATCTAAATCCGCCACTGACTTTATTGGTCGCAAACTTGTTGTGACTATTAAAAGGAGAACAAATAACATAAAGAGACTTTATGGCCTCTTATATATAATCCTCATAAATCAAGAGTTTGGTGTGTTAACTACTCTTTCGAAGAGTCATCATTACATGACCATTGTAGAGTGCCAGAAAAAATATAATGGCGAGGTTTTTGTTACCTTTTACCATTTTTATTGTAGGATAGAGATAGAGTAAGAATCGGGATCTCCTGTAAAAGGGTCACTTAGACACATCTGACACTGTTTCTTCTTCAAAAATAAAGCCAATTGATTGAACAATCGTGATGATATTTGTTTTGCAATCTGTGGATTTAAGTTTGTACTTTTTTGACACGCTTGTGAGTGGAATTGTATTTATTTAAATATGTATTCACGGTATAAAATGTCAGAAACATCCTTGCTGATAGAACTGGATATATCTACATATAGGCCTATACGAAATATACCAAACAAGAAAAATACAACTTCATTTAAACTGACTCATGCTTGGTTAGGAGCAGGATGACATGAGGGATAGTTGACTTTAAGAACCTTTCTCATATACATTTGGGATCTTCATGCTGCTTGAATCATTTGTTGGTGATTGTCAGTATGTGATAAGAATATAAAATGCTTGCAGTGATAAACTTTAAAAATATCGTAATAATATATTATATATAGATTTATATGTAAATTTGATACAATAATCGAAAAATGACACTTCCTTGCTATTTCCCGCTTTTTTTGACGATGTACGACAAATGGATGTCGAGGCTTTCAGATCCCAGCAGGATATTAAAAGGAGGTTTTGTTGGGGGGTTACCCTTAATCGGATGGGATAAATCTCTTTGAAATATACGTTAGATAAGTTTAGGAGAGCAAATCACAAATGACGTTTTGTCTTTGCTTGTGATGATACTAAAATTATCTATTTTCAAATAAATATATAGATACCTTATCAGAGTCTTGAAATTGCAGCGACGTAGCTTTCGAGGTTCTCTCAACATCTTCAGTCAGCGTATGTGACAGAAGAACGTCATAGATGACTGGCAGATCGTAGCCAGTGTCTCTGTTGAGGGTTGGATGCCCGGGGTTGGATGTCGGGTCCGTATTTCCACAGCCTCCTTGATCTTCCGTTTCCAGAAATGTTCTTCCCTTCCTACGGCTTTGACATTTTCTATACTGCATATTTGCAATTTCAAGACTCTGAAAAGGTATCTATATATATATTTCTATTTCAACATGACAGAGTACAAATGCAATCAAACACCTATTTTCATACTATGATTGTTTATCATTGCAGTCCTTGAAAAGATACACCTATTTTTGAAAAAGTGTTTTAAGTTGGCGTTAATATGAGACACAGATTTTGAAAATTGAATGTTTATTTTAATTGCTACGAAGAAAAAGTTTTTTTTTTCTTTCTATATTCTTTATACTTTACAAATGTAGACTGCTTATATCGATCGCTATTTATGCTTGCCTGTAAAGAAGCACCTTTCAAATTGGCTCGTACCATATGACAGCGTTTACCATGCTTGTACGGTATTCACTAAATATATTCGTTGGTCCGAATTCTCATAATCATCATTCCTTATTCATTATAGGTCACGTTCAAAATGCATCAAGACCTCCTCAAGAGAATATTATTATTATCAAAAGAATAGCACGAAGAGCAAAGAGTGCTTCAACCAATTCGTTTTTGCTTGTTTTTATGAGTTTAAGTGCCTTTTCTTGTGACGACAATAAGCCAAGAATTCTTGGGATTTCTCTACTTTTCCCAAGCAACAGAAAACAATCTGATAGAGCTTAATATCTCTTCGTTTATGTCTAGAAATGCGCAATTTCCTGTTTTTGAGTAACGTTAAAGCACCGGCCTTAAAAGCTTATCATTTGAATTGCATATCAATAGATCTCGTGTTTTAATTGAATCGTATAATAAGGGCGAGTTTTCCCATTAGATACATGTCAGGTTCTTTTGCCATCCAAGAGGAAGTTAGCTGATATTGATTTCTTTAACCAGAGCAATCACCTCTTAACCACAATTGAAAATTATCTATCGATCTCAACGCTATCAAGTAAACAAACATTAATGCTGACTATGCAGTGGGCAACCACACTCAAGTGCTGACCATGCAGGGGGCAACCACGCTCAAGTGCTTGGTAAACAAAAAGGTGTTCCTCTCTTCGTAGGTAGAGAGACAAAATTAATTGACTCATGATGGCAAAGTGAACCCGACATGTACTTCACTTACCCATTAACTGGTTAGTGAACGTTGATATTTCACACCGCTGACTTACATATATATTTACACATAGATGTGACTTGATAGTTTTATATTGACACTTTCAGCGAGTGTTTCTAGACATTTTCTCACGTTTTTTCTGAATTCTTCGCTATGTTATTAGCCTTTTTTTTAATTCGAGATTATGTTATCGGGAAGATTATTGTGCCTAGGCACACCCACCAAATTGTAGAAAAGAAATTTGATATGTGGTTTTCGTTTTTGCTTGTTTTTGTGAGTGTAAGTGCCTTTTCTTGTGACGACAATAAGCCGGACATTCTTGGGATGTCCCCACTTTTCCCATACAAGAGAAAACAATCTGATAGAGCTCTATATCTCTTCGTTTACGTCTAGAAAAGCGCAATTTCCTGTTTTTGAGTAACGTTAAAGCACCAGCCTGAAAAGCTTATAATTTGAATTGCATGTGAAAAGATCTCGTGTTTTAATTGAATCGTATAATAAGGGTGAGTTTTCCCATTAGATACTTCACTTATCCATTAACTGGTTGGTGAACGTTGATTTTTCAAAACGCTGACCTACATACACATTTACACATAGGTGTGACTTTAACTAGGCTTGATAGTTTTGTTTTTACTTAAATCGAGTGTTTCTAGACATTTTTTCTCACGTTTTACTGAATTCCTCGCTTTGTTATTATTAATTTTTATTTAAAAATATGTTATCGGGAAGATGATTGTATCCAGGCACACCCACCAAACTGTAGAAAAGAATTCTGATATGAAGAGTTGACTTGCAAAACGGCTTGTATCCATTTTGCACTTTTAGAGAAAAGGCATCAAAAATGTGCTGCAAAATTCCTGATAATGATTTTAGTAATTCTTTTCGAATATGTCTTTAAAAATAAGGTGAAATTTAGATAATTCATCAAATAGTTCCTTATTTTTTTCGACTATTGATTTTTTGCTGAAAATGGATGTAAGCCGTTTTCAGGGAAACTCATCAAATTTCAACTAAGGAACCACCTGTATTCTAAATATTGGCAAAATGTCTTTTTCAAATCTTCATTAGGCTATGATGTACTTTACAAATACCAAATTTCAACATCAGGTCATGTTTAATAAAAAAGTTACCATATATGGGTATTATGCCCTCTTATGCCCGAATATGGTCATACAATGTCCATATTTGGGCATAAAAGTAACATTTGCGGGATTTTAACCCACTTAGCAAGATTTTTTCAACAATTTTTTTTTGTGCCAGGATGATGCACAGGTTAAAGGTCTGTTAGAATCTATCAAAAACTCATTTTTGAAAAAATGGTCTCAAAGCCGTTTTGCAATTCAGCTCTTCATATGTGGCTTTCGCTTTCGCTTGTTTTTGTAAGTGTAAGTGCCTTTTCTTGTGACGACAATAAGACGGAAATTCTTGGGATTTCCCCACTTTTCCCAAACAAGAGAAAGCAATCCAATAGAGCTCTATATCTCTTCGTTTATGTCTAGAAAGGCGCAATTTTCTATTTTGTGGTAACGTTTAAGCACCAGCCTTAAAAAGCTTATTAATCGAATTCCATGTGAATAGATTTCGTGTTGCAATGAAATCACATACTATGGGCGAGTTTTATATTCTGTTCAATTCATTGAGGAATAATAAAGTTGAAAGAGTATAAAACTACAATAAATAA
>JXSR01S006755.1:12347-22666 GCA_000969725.1 Ophiothrix spiculata
GTTAGGTAACCCCGGGTTGCCTAACCCCGGGTTGTCTTCCACTTAGGTTCCTATACGTAGAACATACTATCGCTAGTACTGTAAAGCAGGTAAATCATAATGTACTCAGTTGTTTTATAGCAGGTTGTACAATGTTCTCACTAGGTGACCTTTACTTGCAATTTTTCACAACCTGAGGTTGTTGATGAAGTTCATTAGTCAACCCAGGGTAATCATAGTCAGTTGAATTAATAACTTGAAGTTATTAGTTAAGTTCATTTGTCAAACAGCATAATGGGTTATATTTTATAGCAGGTTATACTGTGTTCACCCTAAGTGATCTTCATTCACATAATTGAAAATTTGAAGTTGTTATTGAATTTCATTGCCAACCTAGGGTAATCATAGTGGAGAGGATTTCTGATTTCCCATACAGTCATTATTATATTCGATGAATCACTTCTCTGAACAACGTTCTTTGCAACAATAAGCCTACAAACCACACAAAGGCATGGACAGGCCTGGGCATGGAAATAATGACATTGACAACAAATCACACTCAGCTAGTGTCGTATTATCTTTCTCCAAATTTACATAAATCCACACAGCTGACTGTCCGCTATTTTATTTTGGACCTACCCCCCCAGCCAAATATCAAACGGGTGCTGCTGTTTACCCTAGTGATCTTCACTTCCGTAATTACCAACTTGAAGTTCCTAATGAAGTTTATTTGTCAACCCAGGGTAATCATAGTCAGTTGATATATTTTAAGCCTGGGCATGTTTAATAGTAGTATAATGTAGTATGTTCTACGTATAGAGTCTAAGCACTAAGTGGAAGACAACCTAGGGTTGTGCAATTCAGGGTTGCGCAACCATGTTAGTAATTCCACTGCTGCATATAGCTATATATATATAAATATATACTAGTAATAGTATGTTCTACATATATAACGTAAGTGGAAGATAACCCAGGGTTAGTCAACCCGGGGTTGCCTAACCCTGGGTTGACTATCATGTGGGTATTTCCACCGCTGCATATATATATAGCATTATTAAGGCTACAGTCCCTAAATAGGTGCCGTTTGGCTGAACGTCATCTTTACTGCAAGACTTTACCTACTTACACATATCGGGATATCACAATTTCTGGCGTACCTATGGTATTGAGTCTCTTGTTTATACATACAACTTTACTAGTGATGCTACGTCCATTATCAAGGTTACGTCAATAGAGTACTTCGAAAAATTTACGCCTATTTCGCCGAAACCTCATGATTTTATGATGTTCGAACGATTCGACTGTTTTCAAATTTTTACAGATTCTAATGTAACAAGCCCGCGTTGTTTTGCCCGAAAAATCTGACGTGAATTACGACTCTGAGTTCGACTTGTTTGAGCTATGAATTGTCTGTTTTTAGTATCTACATTATCTACATTTTGTCTTATATACGCATTCGCATAATTTACTTACAAATGGAGCATCCCAATGAGGCAAAAATTGCAATTGTTATGTAAACAAAAGAAAAATACGACATGTTTATGTTTTAGATTTTAGTTCATGATCTCTACGCTGCCTTGATAGCTCAGCGGTAGATCTCTCGCCTCGTAATGCATGACTTACCCCTGCCATACTACATTGTTCGAGTCCCCGCAAAGCCAGTGGAAACTATTTATCTTTTAATGATTAAAAAATAGTTAGGATTCATATTTTCCTGAGCAGATGGAGGTCATCACCCCTCAATAATGGAAATCTTGAAAACCAATTTTAAGATAGTGGTGTGTTTTGTTACGCCGACGGAAAAGTTGACGATGTAATTAGTGTTAATGAAGTTCTCAAAATTGGCAGCCGTTTCCACAGGTAAAGTCAACAAACCACGTGAAAATCTAAGGCCAATGTGTGTGATATAAGCCTTCAAGTGTTGTTATTTCTTTGTTGCTGTGGAACCTTTCCTGTCAATTTTTTTTATTTTATTAAACTAAAAGTCAAATCGATAGAGTTACTGATTTAATTTCCTTGTTAAATCGTAATTTTGTTTTAACATATAAGTTATAACAACTTGCCCTCGATTCAAAATGTGTTAGCTCCATTATGGGGACATGTGCTTTTGAAACTGTGTTGTTGAACACAGTTTGTTTTCATATGTAAGCAATTCTTTATCCTAATAGTAACCTATTATTAACTTATTACTACAATTTGGTAGTATAATTAATAATATCATTTAATCTTGACATCTTGTTTAATTTTTTGTAATGTAAGTATTTTTGTATGCAAATCTATTCGTGATTTGTTAATTTGAGTCCATTATGCAGGGAAACAAAAACAGATAAAAACAGCTGTTTACCTGATGTCGTGTGGAACTGACAGTAATTGTTTTATTGATGCCTTTAAAAAAAAGTCGCCAAAAAGAAATAATAAGAACATGATTTTAGGTTTTCGACAGCATTGCTACATGAAGTCATTTTATGTCATGGTAGTCATTGCTAATGTTGGTTAAAAGGGGATTAGGTTAACGTTAGGTTAAAAATGTTGCCAATATTTGTCAATATAGTCAGTGTTATAACTGTTATTGAATTTATATTCAAATACTGTAACCTTTTTTTACTGCAAGTATTTGCACCCTTATGAACTTGAATTCATTGATTATTCATATAGCCATTGTTATAGTCCGTGGACATCATTAATAAAATTGATCGGTTTCGACAGATTATTTCATCAATATAATCTGTAATCCGGTGTAAAAGTAATCGTAGTCCTCTTGAAATGGTAGCCCACCTTCCATAGACCATAACGGAATAAAGCGTGAAACTAATGTCGCGTGAGAGTTGTTAGCATATACTTTACCGTACAAGCCGGACAATATGAACGGGGGACTTCCATTCATGCTACATCCGATTGGTAACGACTTTTCGGTACATCCCTTAAATCCAGACCTTCACTGCAACTTAAAGAAAAATCAAATCAGCGTATGTTGTGAGAGATCTACGGCTACTGAGAATCAACGTTGACATTAAAAGGATTCAAGCATTAGAATCTCAGGAGTGTTGACCAAAGTGGGGTTCGGTGTCATTTTAAGGCCGTGACAATTACTTTGAAACCCCATATGTCAGAAGGACTATCATCAGGCATTTTTAGCCTTTAATTCCTTTCCTCCGTAAGTCTATTTTGTATTTATGTTATTTATGAACCTTATGATTACAGATAATAGTAATTTTAATTGGTACATGGTGGAATTTAAAAGGGTCTAGTCATGAAAATCTCAGGAGAGTTGACCAAAGTGGGGGAAAGTGTCATTTTAAGGCCATGACCATTTCTTTTAAACCCAATATGTCAGAAGGACTATCATCAAGCATTGTTAGCCTTTCAATCCTTTTCTCCGTAAGTCTATTTTGTATTTATGTTATTTATGAACCTTATGATTATAGATAATAGTAATTTTATTTGGTACATGGAATTTAAAAGGTTCTAGTCATCAGAATCTCAGGAGAGTTGACCAAAGTGGGGGAAAGTGTAATTCTAAGGCCATGACCATTTCTTTTAAACACACATCTGTACCATATCTGTATCAACCTGGCTCAGAAAATTAATGCTACTTATAAATGTCAAATGTAACATGGTAAAATTATGAATTTGTCATAATACGTAGAGTATCTGAGGTAGTCTCGGCATTTTATAATACTAGAACCATGACTTATACCCCATTGACCCCCTACTTTGTTGTATTTTACCAGATCTATCAAAAAACGTACCAAATTGGATTCCTTTGTAGTTTTCATTTGTGACCATCGTATGTATAGGTACATCAGAATTCAATTAATATTAATCAAGTTCTAACATTCAATAAAAGTTAATAAATGACAAGATAAAAATGCCCTCACCATTCAAATTTTAAATAATACACAAAACTTCAAACACGATTTTCTGAAAGGTTTTTTTTTCGGAATCAGCGCAAGCTGTAAACAGATTTGCTGGTAATTGTGCATGCTTGCAAATAACAAAAACTAAGTAACCACTTTAAAGTTGAAAGTCTCAGCTTTAAAATCATTAAAAACATTACCCACATGTGTAGTAGAAATGGCGAGCTTAATTATTGATGCGCTAAATAGGTTACTAATTTTGATGTAGCATAAACAAATTGCAAAGGCAAGCAGACCATATTGCTTTTTACCGGACTCATGGGCTACCTATCTTTTTGGCAAGTCTGTACAACACCATGCGTGTAGTTTATTGTTCTCTGCTGATGTACATTTTAATCTCATTGCTTTACTGTGTACAGCCCCGATAGCAATGACATTGGCAAATTTCAAGTACAGTCTTAATGAATCTGACAGGATGTGAAAGAAAAACAAAGTTAGTGATTTTTCTTAAACAAGATACTCACATTGGAGAATCTGCCAAAAGTCATACGAAACGCCTCTTCCTAAAACATGACAAATTAGCATACCACTAAGCTACATCGAAACGAAGCTTTTACTGGTGATGTTCATCTTTAATTTGTGTCAAAAATACTTGATATACGAGTATACCATATACAGTTTTATTTTTGTAATTAAATGTAAGCGGAAAATTCTAGGTCCCCTTATGGTATTTTTAATTTGCATTGTTAATATGATATAGCAAATTCGATATCACGTCTTAGAGCTATCTACTGGAGATAGCATATAACAATTCACACGTCTCATAGCTGTGTACCATAGATTGCAAATATGCAGGGAGCCCCCCCCCCCCTCTCGCCCGCCCCCATTGAAATTTGACTTTGTACATGAGTCTATGGAGAACTCCTATTTTTGCTTTGTTCTCGCCCCCCCCCCACACCTGGAAAGATGTCTGCCCCTTCTCGCCCCCTCATGTCAAAAAGTCTAGTTACGCCACTGCATGATTTCTAGATCTTAGAACATCTAACTAAGGTATGAAATAGGATCCTTACGTGTTAGATCAATCAACTATTAAGAATAATAAAGAATTGTGTATAGAGCATTATTGATGATGGAAACCTTTAAACCAGTTTTAGGATAGTGGTGTGTTTTGTTACGCCGACGGAAAAGTGACGTTGTAATAAGTGGAGCTGAAGTTCTTAAAATTAGCCACCGTTTCCACAGGTTAAGTCAACAAACCACGTGGAAATCTAAGGCCAATGTTTGTGATATAAGCCTTCAAATGTTGATATTTCTTTGTTGCTGTGGAACCTTTCTTGTCAATTTTTTTTATTTTATCAAACGAAAAGCCAAGATTACTGATTTAATTTCCTTGTTAAAGCGTAATTTTGTTTTAACATTAAGTAATAACAACTTGCCCTCGATTCAAAATGTGTTAGATCCATTATGTGGACATATGTTTTTGAAACTGTGTGGTTTCCTGCTATATACATCGGATCGGTAAAGTCTTTTCGGTACATCCCTTAAAGCTAGACCTTCACTGCAAAAATCACATTTATAAGAGTATATAGTACTCTACGACTAATGAGCATCAACGTTGAAATCTCAGGAGAATTGACCAAAGTGGGGATCGGTGTGACCATTGTATTTATGTTATTTATGAACCTTATGATTACAGATAATAGTAATTTTAATTGGTACATGGTGGAATTTAAAAGGTTCTAGTCATGAGAATCTCAGGAGAGTTGACCAAAGTGGGGGAAAGTGTCATTTTAAGGCAATAACCATTTCTTTTAAACATACATCTGTACCATGTCTGTATCAACCTGGCTCAGAAAATTTAACAAGGTAAAATTATAAAATTGTCATAATACGTAGAGTATCTGAGGTCGTCTCGGCATTTTATAATACTAGAACCATAGTAGCCACTTTAAAGCTTTAAAATCATCAAAATATTGGTTTTCGTTTTGAGACCCGTACCTTTTGATATGACGGATCACATATGTTAAACATTGACCACATAGTAGAAACGGCGAGCTAAATGATTGATGCGCTAAATAGGTTACATAGATAGCGTGACAGGTTGATCTGGAATGTACACCTCGATGACTGATAATGACATGATGAATTGTTGATTTGGATATGCAAATAACTTGATATTTGTTGATGGTGATAAGTTTAAAATTGTGGACATGCAGGGAATTAAATATATTCTTTTTGAGTCCCTGGGGCCCGCTCGAAGAAAAAAAGTGGTACTCATGCTCATCAGAAAAAATCGTCGGAAAAGGGTTGGATTATGGCTAATTGGCGTCGTCGAAATCTTTAGAAAAAGGGGTGCCTTTTCAGGGTAACTTTCGACATTAAGGGTCATCTTTTTACGATATCTTCGTCTTTAGGGTCACATTTTCTGCCAGCTATTCTAAAATTCCAAGGTATAAAACAGAAAAGGCTTCCTATGTATTATATTATTTCTTTTAATGGCAGAAAATAGTTTGTTACGCCGTTGAGGGTAAATTTCAGTGTGTCTATGCCATTAAGGGGTCAAATATCCATTACGCCATTTAAGGATCAATTTTAGTATATTACGACATTTAGGGGTATGATTTTTAATAATTTACACCATAAACCTCCGATGTACTTCAACAAGCATGACGAGCATGCGTACCAGTTTTTTCTTCGAGTGGCCCCCGAGTTTTGAGTCTTTGCATTAAACTTGTTTAGTCTGATATGTGTGATGACTCACGCCGAAAAGGGGAACTTTGCGACGATCTGCAGACTGAGATATCAGGCTTTGAAGTTGAGAAGTGGTAAAATTGGGGGTTAATTTGAGATTTTGTGATATTGTGAATCTTCAACGTTTTAAAAATCTTCCTACCGAGCCGTTTTCTATAAAATTTTCAAACACCGTGTCAATCCCCTTTTCGCAATTTTGTGATCGGAAGAAAAAACATCTTCGAAAAATAGACCGTTTTCTCAGCTCAAATTTTCACTTCTCTGACCGACTGTCCTAGGTATATAATTAAAGATATGTATCTTGACAATGTCTGTGTCAAATTTGATGATGATTGATTGCTCCTAAGTACCCGTTGCTAAGGAGATTGTGTGTATAGTTGAATAGTAATCAATAAAATTGATGCTTTCACAAACCCAAACGTTAAAGCATGTTGTCTCCAATTGCTATTTTTTGAAAAGTGATCAACACGCTCTTACTAAAATAGCCATATCTTCGGAACGGATTGTTGTATCGAGATTTTTGAGGTAGCAAATTACTTTAAGCTTTCACATGATGCCAAAAACTCTATTTCGATGTCTGAACCAAAGTCCCCCCTTTCGGGGCGAGTCATCGCATTTAGTCCTTACTTTTTACTGATTGTTTTCTTTCTTTAACATGATAATGATTTGTTATCATTTGAGATTGCCCAATAAAGGAGTTACTCTAACTTCATTACTCAGGATATTAACCCATTTGTCGTAAGTGACCATCCAGTCCACAAAGTTAACAAATCGGGATTCGCTAAAACGTAGCTATAAAAATAAGTACTTGTATGTTTATTAATTAAATAAACATTTGTGAAACGTAAGAGCATGGTCACAATAATCGTACGAACAGCTTACGAGCAGTGTTTAGTCCGTTTAAAAATAAACACTGCTCGTAAGCTGTTCATTAGGTTATTGTGACCAAGCTATAAAATAGTGTGTTCAAGATCATTGTGTGGTGTACCCGATATGTTTATTTCGTTTTCCAAAGCAATCCGGTTTTAACTTCAAAACGCCCTGTTGTTCAAATCAAATTGTTAGTATTGACATGTAACCTAATCGATATAGAAACACAGCTAAAGGAAAAAACTTTCGATTTTTTTATTTTGCTTCGTTATTTAATAAATGTTTAAAAGGTTGTCAGCTTCAATCTGTTTTTCCTCAACTACCGTATTTTAACATATTATGTAGGCCAAACGATGTAGCCTGACGCGATGTCCAGACACGACGTAATCGATCTATTCTAATACCGGCTAAGGTAACAGCAATTCATGCTTGGTGTTTAACATGCACTTTTACATGTTTATCAAGACTAGAAGAATCACCATTTATGTTAATTGTCCTGACATTAAACAGAAAAAAGTACCCAAGTCCGATATTGGTCCCAAGTTTGAATTCTATCAATCCCTATTTATTTCAGATTATATTTTAATATCTTCACATACAGTATAGATTCTTTTTGATGATAAATAAGATTTAAATTACTTCCTATATGACCATAATCAATAAAGGTAATCATTTTGTAAATGTGACGACTCACCCCGAAAAGGGGGACTTTGCGACAGAACACTTTTCAAAATACTGGTGAAAATAGGTAGCAAAAAATGTTGAAAAAAATAAGAATTTCCAGCAGATTTTATGTTGTAAAATGTGATTGCCTTGATCAATTTCGACGAATAAGGTGTCATTTTAAAGTTTATAAAAAGCTGTGACAGTTGCAATGGTAAACTCAACATTGATATCATCTGTAAAGTCCCCCCTTTCGGGGTGAGTCATCACAAATTGCAAGAAGCAATATTGATTTGCAGTCGATTGCTCAGACTTAATAATCTGCAACTGAGACATACTCGCATTATTGTATTCATTGCTTCAACATAATACCACAACTGATATAAGTATGACTATGCAGCATCCGTTAAAATAAAGCTAATCATCTTTATCTTTTTTATGATTTCATGTTAATCTAATTTTAATTTCCACATTCATTAACAAACTAACAGACTGCGTATGTTATGATATTCATAACATAGTTGCCATTGCATGTTGTATAGATACAAGATGAAAAGACGCTTCCTTAAAGATAAATAAGTAAATAAATAACTTATTGTTATGATATAATGCACTTTACAACATAAGAGTAAACAAAAATCATATATTTTTAAAACTTTGTAAACATATCTGTGTCAAATTTAATTCATCATTGGTTTTGTACCCTGTTCGTTAGCTTTACCTCTTATCTTCCTGAATGTTATATTTGTTTTTAAGCATCATCAGTAATTTAATAACAGCTAGTGAGACAATAATGATTAACACAGATGTCCATATAGAATTACGTGTGGAAAGTAAAAACTTAATGTTAAACCACGGTGCGTGGTTAATGCGTTACGGGTATGGTCCTACTAAAGCACTAAAGTGTCAACATGGATAGCATGGTTTAATAAAGAAGCTTAATCTACACGTGCTTTGCTGGAATTCGAGACGATGCAAGGATGTAAGCAATAACTTTAAGATGGTTTGTGTGGTGTGGAAAGATCATATTAAACAGTTCAATTTTATAATTTCTTTTCGTGTCAAACCAGTTGATGTGTCACTCTTCAGTCACTTTGGTTAAGCGTTTTAACAACGCAGCATAAAAATGATGTCTGAAAAATAATATCTTAATATATTGATTACCATAAATATAGGCCAATCTTTTTTCCTCGTGAACATTTTCAATGTTATATGTTGAAAGCCCTAACCCCCACTGAATCTCACAATATACCATTCCACAAAGTTAAAAAATTCGCTTAAGTCCAAATACGTCATAGACCTGAATTAGCTATGATCATGAAATCGCTGCCATGGCAGCTCATGCTCAGTGGCTTGACATAGAGATAATTGGACCGGAAGGCGTGCAGTTGTGGGTTCAAATCCAGAGAAAATCTGCCATTTTTGAGAAGATGTGGTCAAAAGTGTTAGGGTTAATGCATATTTTTCATGCAATAATGTAAAATGATAAAATCTTAATTGCTTTGAATTAAATTGATTTGTATATAAGACCGCGTTTGGGACACTAGATGTAAACGAAAGCCATGTTGAAAATGTACTTCACATTGCTTACTTTAGTGCTGTTAGCTGGCAGACGGTGACAAATATGTTGTTTTAGAATTCAATCCAATAGTTCTGTTCTAAATACAGATCTTTTTTTCAGAACTAGGTTAAAGTTGTTAATTAAAGCCGATGTCCAGACGTGACGAAACGCCTCCTACAAATATTGAATATAAGATCTTCCTCCTGGTTTTTAAGACTTTTCACGAGCACTTTTTGTTGCACACCTTACTAATTATCAGGGACGCTGCGCCAATAATGACTACCAGTTAGTTCAAAAGTACTCTAAATACTATTCTTTTTGAGGACTATTTTGAGTGACTGCATGTGAAATTACCTATAACTTTGCCATATTATTTCTCCTATTGTACATGTTTCTGTTTGTAAGAATTTGTATAAATTGGCGAATTCCAGCGTGACAGGCGTGACCTTTGCATGAACCTTTTTTTCTCAGAATAGCTGGTAAATTTTATCTAAAGGCGATACCTATATGTTATAGTAAACATTCGATATTGGATGCAAAAAGTGAAAAAATTATTCTAACTCAATCACTGTCTTAACAATGGGGGCACAAAGTGTCCGTGACAGGCGTGACCCAAACTGACAATGCCTTTTCAAAAA
>JXSR01S006755.1:24395-45080 GCA_000969725.1 Ophiothrix spiculata
GATTCCGTACTTAAGACATTTATTTTGTTTGTTTACATATTATAAAACATAAAGTCATGCAGTAATTGTCGAGTCAGTCATCTTTTATATATATATGACATTTATACATGATATCCCTTAATGTCTGCCAAGGTTAACTTGTAAGTAAGAAGAGCGAAAATGGGTACGCAATATCATTAAATATGTATATCTCAATATTTTATTTCAGGAATTTGTGTATGTTTAATAGTGCTGATAAAATGACATTACCTAGGCATTTAACTCATTAAAATGCTAATGGTTTTGTATATTCACATCATTTTGTAGTTAAAACATTAGCCTATATAAAAGGCTAACATTTTATTACAAAGTCTCGAATGCTTAAATTGCATGTAATAAAGATCGAAGGTTATATTTTTTAATCGCAAATAATTGGATAAAAAGGGGATGATTTATATTGCAAGCAATGTTAGATAAGTTGTGATCAAAATCTGAAACAAAATGACGGCAGTTGAAAAAAAAATGATACGATAGATAAGGCGGACTAGAGGTAGCATATGACTACAGTTTGTTTCCTTGTAATACCTAAATTTCTATAAAACAGAAACGTTTTCCAGACGATTGACCGTGACTTTGTATTGTAACTTGATAATCCTAGTGTAAGCACGTATTTGTGTTTTTATCGTTATTTATTCCAGCTTGTTAGCTCGGTAATGTTTTGGCGCGTGTATTTGCATTTTGTATGGTCAATGGAGGAGAGCAGAATGATATGGGATGAACTGGGGATGCCTTTGGCATACGAGCTGTTTGAATGATGAGATGAAACGATTTGATGACATGCGTTACTAAGACTGTGATGGTTGTGTTCATTGGCTTGTTTAAAATAACAATTCAATCATAGAAAATGAGAAAACAAAATATTACATGTAGGCAAATTTATATTTATTATTATATTGTATTGCAATATTAACTTAAAAAATTGAGTATATAACATCACGTATGTTTAGATTTAAAAAAATTGCTTTCTTCCCATCCTATTCATTTGAAGGAATACTAGTGTATGATTCCTACCCTATCCATTTGAAGGAATACTAGCGTATGATTCCTACAATAGGATACTGAATTGTTTATTTGAGCTGCCACATGCATCATGTATTTTAAAAACAAGTTAATATATTGATACCTTTTATTTTACATTATAAATGAGGAGATTGTGGGCTTATTTGTAGCAAAATGCTGTTTGTCATGTAGTTTTGATGGGGTTAAGGTTTCAAAGCAATAGGCGTACCGGTGTAATTTCCCTCGAGTTTCCAATTAGGCTGATGAGTCTGATTAATTGGATTGTCAATTTTAGCAAGAGTCATATATAATCTATTATGGTCTCTTCGGCTGTGAATTTCAGAATAGATATCATCTTCATGATAAATCGGCGGTAATGAATTTATTCGCTTATGGAGTTTTACTGCAAGGTATATTCCGATACATAAGAAAAATAACGCTATAAAACACGCTGCTATTGTCGCAATCACCCAATAGGAAAGACCTGATGATAGAGAGTTACATACTTCGTTACAGTTTCTAACTGTTTTGCCTGGTAAATTTATGTCAGTATTTGGAACAATTATATCATGTTTATTTAATTGCACTGTTGTGCTTGGTTCGTTTGAGTCTGGTTTTGGTTTCGGATTAGCTCTTACTTCCAAAGGTCCAACATGACAAGATTGAACCTTTTCTGGAAATAGAGGATGCGTTATTTCACATAGAAAAACAGCTTGTCTGTCACTAAGTTCTAATGACAGACGTAATTCCTTATAAGCAAATCCATTCTGTCTTTTAATGTTACCTGTCTTAATCTTAGCGTCACCGGTGGTTCTTTTCCATTCAATATCAACTAGTTGATTAGAGTCCTCTGTTGAACAATTCAATATAATGGTGTTACCTTCTATCAAGTTCCCTGAATATGAACATGTTGGGTAAATATCTGCAGGGAAATATGAAATTGAAATTCTCTCTGAGGCGCTGAAGAGCAGTTCCATATTTCCTGTAGGTAAGAGTCGAAAAACATTGCAAAAGTACTTCCCTTCATCGCCTCTATTAGCGTTTATAACTGACAAAAAATGTATCGTGGATTCAGCAATCCGGCGATCTGCTATAAAGAAGCGTTCATCAACTTCTTGTGATATTTCACCATTCTGTGAAATAATCTCCGTCCTCCCAGCAACATGTCTGACAATATGGATTCTGTTATTGTTATCGTGTTCATAAACTTGACATTTTAAAGATATCATACCTTGTTCTTTAACTGGTGATACTGGTACCGATAATTCAATCCTTGTTTTGGCAAATGCGATACAAATTAAATATTTAAAAACAGCACAAACCGTGCTAATTCGTGCTATTTTATCCATGTTCAGTTCAATTTAAAGTGTCCTCATAATCAAGATTGTAGTTTGTGATCTGTTTTTAAGTAACCACTCTGCAAGCACACTTATCTTCTCTTGTATCAGTGGGCATCAAATCGGAGTAAACAAGAGAAGTCCGCTAAAGAAAATAAGACCCTGTAATGTAATACATCCACTCAGATTATGTTCCACTTAACAAACAGGTTTCCCACTTAGCCAAAACACATCCATCCTATGTGTTCATCTTCTATTAGTGGATCAAATGTGTACGAATAAAAGACGCAACACTTTTTTAACCATGTCCGTTTAATTAAAGAGAGTTTCCCCATAGCACGTGTGGCCTCAATGAGTGCAGACTGCTGTACTGGTGATGAGCAAGCGGATATATAAAAGCAAAGCATCATCTGACATGTGTGAAAAAACGCGCCAATTCTCATGGGTGACGCTTTGGAGGGTGAACAGCCTTAGTCTGGTCTGAATGTAATTAGCATTCCACCAATCAGCTGGTGAGGTTTGATTCCAAAAAATGAAAAGGTCGGGGAATGTTTGATTTTTATTAATAAAGTATTCAACCATCAGCATCAAAGTGATACCTTGGTATTTACTTAGATTACATATATAAGACACAATAAGATGCTACTAGTACCGAGGTGTTGAATGTCATGCGTTTTCATCATTTTATTTTTACTTCTTCAAAATAGGATGTTTATCACACCTTCACTTTCAATGGAACAATTTTTGAATTTTAGTACAAATTTCATTTCAAACAAACTCTTGTTTTTAAAGGATGAATTCTATCACAAAGTATAATACTCAAAAATATATTGAAAATAAATATAATAATTAATCGAACACTTTATCTTCCATTTTTGAATTATCTATGATAATACTACCATGTTATTAAGCACATTTATTTTTGCAAAACAGTTGTTGCAACAAGGACCTGGTAATTGTGTAGTTTTAAATGTTATTGCGTTCATTTTATATAGGTAAAAATTATTTTAAAACATGGTACTTTATGATTTTTTATTTTTCTGTTTATCTGATAATTACCCCATTCATTCTATTCGTCAATTTGTTGAATGATGCAACGATTATGATATTCCATCGGTTTTTATAAGATAACATTCTACTATTGACCAAAATTCATGTAAAGTTGTCATTATATGAAATATCATTGGCTGTTTTTACCATAACGTTGACTGACATTACGACACTTGTTACTACTATTTATAGCCTTCTTGTTGATCATGTTAGTAATTTTAGTTAGTTTAGTTGTTAAATAACACTCTTAGAAAGGTAGGATCAAATATGAGCTTATCCTGATTCCGGATCAAAAATATGACCCAAAAGGATCAGATTGATCGAAAAAGGATCAATTTGATCCGAAAAGGATCAGATATGGTCCATCAACAGATATGATTTTGATCCGAAAACAGGATAAGCTCATATTTGATCCTTAGGCTGGCTTTCTAAGAGTGAATCGTTGTTTATCAGCTATCGAATCGATGATCAGCTGGTAGAAGAATCAAAATAATGCCGTTTTCTGTTTCATGATAACTTGTCGTTCTGAGCCTTTTTCTTTTAAACGTTTTCCTGAGCATGCTCAAGGGGCAGGAATGGTTAACACCCACTGAGATTTGAAATTGACACACGAAAAATGTGATACTTAAGGGTTGGGTTACCTCTTTCCGTGGTACCAAGATCATGAAATCATTCAAAGCATTACGTAATTATCACGTCAAAAATATATACTTCTGTCATGGAAACGCACTTACAGGTGACCACTGATAACAGAATACTCCAATACGACGCCATTACGTGATATACTTTTACTAATAAATAAGGGAAACGACCATTCTAATATGTCGAGGTTTCAATTTATTTTACCACAGTCTTATTAATACTTAGTAATATACTTTAAAACATAAACATTATTCTCGAATCACATACGCTTGTTCTTGAAAACCATAATGCATTTACGTGAAGATATGTTCTGACTTTTGTTCACCCTGTACATGCTTAGATTTGATTCATGGTTTTAGGTTACCCAGATCTCTCATCCATCAGAGTTCTAAAGACATTCACGTCATATACTTGTAAGCATATCTGGATAAAAGAGTGTGAAAAGAATAATTTTTAGCCTGAGTGTAAGTACACGAAGAAAAGGTGGTGCTATTTAAAGGAAGCGGGAGTTATCATATTTGGTTCAACAAAAGACCGCCTCATATTACCGGGGTCTATGTTATTAGGCAACAAAAGTGATGTAAGGTTTTCCATGACTTAAAACAAATGTGTCGAATTCAACAACTCGTGCCGAGTGTGCATGGCGTTATACGTCAATAGACTTGTCAGTAAGAAGGTAAGAGCAAAGAGGGATACTTTTCGTGCTTCGTCATGACCGAGTACTTTGAGCGACACCTGCTTTCTTCAAGGTCAATACTCATTGTGTGAAGTGTATCATATATTTTGCAAGACCCCTTTAATACCAAGAACTTTAGAAAATATCAATATTCAATCCGGGTATTTAAAATGCTGGAAAAAACGTAGTTTCCTCTATTTTGATAGTACTAAGAAATAACTACTATTCGCGTGATTCAGTAATGATAACTTATTATAATTGTCTTGTGTACTTGTGTACAAATCAAAAGCATTTTATAAATTATATTCATATTAAAAATACGATTACCTGTAGGATATTTGCTTGTATTAGGTATATCCCTTGTCCTCCTAAGCTACCCTATTCATTCGTCCAATTCAACTATGTATTTTCTGAATGTATGTTTCTGTAGAATTGGGTTGTTTCATACTAGTGTGCCAAAAATGATGTTAAAATACTTTGCTTAATCATAGAGTAGGGTGGTTTGTCAAATTATTGAAAGTTGGAGTCAATACACTTGTCAGTAAGAGCAAAGATGGATACATTTCGTGCCTCGTCATGACCGTGTACTGTAAGGGACACCTGCTTTCTTCAAGGTCAATACTTATTGTGTGAAGTGTATCATATATTTTGCAAGACATGTTTTTACACCAAGAACTTTAGAAAATATCAATATTTAATCCGGGTATTTAATATGCTGAAAAAACGTAGACTTTTTTCTGTGTACGTGCGACATTTGTATATGAAGATCTAATTTAAACAATACAGCGGATAGAAAGTTCGTAAAAATAATACATGTAATGAAATAAATCATTAAAAATAAAAATACAAAGAAATAATATTCAAAGATGAGGTAGAAGTGCGTCCGTAAATCATTGGCCTGGATGAACATACACTGCAGCTGTTCAACTAATGCAACCTTATTATAAACGGACTCAGGTGTAATATTTTTCTCATATCGCAGAGCTATACACTTCACATTATGTTTAAATAACACACTCAAAATCAAATGGTCTTTTCAATCTCTATTTAAATATCTCTGTATATGTTTATACAGAGATATATAAATTTCCAGCCTTTGAATAAACATAAGCACCTGTTAATATTCTCACATACAATTAAAATAATATGCATTTGCTCAATAGGTCATTCTTTTTTCTTACATACATTTTTCAACTCTAACACGGAGAAGAGAAGTATCTTATAATAAAAATAAATGTTGTGATAAGGGGCGCACCATTAGATTTCCAGGGAGGAGCAGGAAGTTTTTTGAAAAAAAAATTCCCCCTCAACAGGCAGAAAAAAAAACCCACGGAAATCTAATGGTGCGCCCCTGAACAGAAAAAAAACCATGATGCGGATGTCTATTTCGATTTGCTTGTATTCTCAATAGTATTGCTTCCGAAGAGCACCGTGTGTTGGATGAGAAGTTATTAAGGATATGTCATAATTGCTTAATTATATATGTGAATGAACAAAAGTGCTAAAAAAGAACTGTTATTTATGTGTAGACTGGGCATTTCTGGTTTTATCCGCTTGTTGTTTTTCCATCACTGATGTTAAACAATTACACACATAGTTAACTTTATTTTCAAACAACCACTTAACTTCTTAAGTTTCAGAAGTGGAGTTTTTAATTTACTTCAAAAGCTTGTGACAGTAGAAGTGTCTACTCAATTGCTTAAAGTAAGTTCCATCTATAATGCAGAATGTTATTGGTTTTGTGTTGTTTTGTTTGGTTTATTTTTTCCTTCTAAGTCTTAAAGGAGCTCGATCCAATTTTTCACAAATTTAGTTTTCATGATCACATGAAAGATGACCACTTAAGATGTCTAAATTTCAAATTTCAACTGAATCGGTCAAAAGGTTTTGATTTTACGGGCAGTATTATATTTCAGAGCTTCCTATACTTACTGTACAAAGTAATAATGGTTAGCATAGTTAGAAACAATTTCATGATCACCAAAACGAAAAAGCAAATCGGTTTACTACGTCTTAATAAATGTCTCCGCGCTTTCTTCGGTAGAAAGCAAATAAAACTACTACGTTTTGGTGCAATTTATTTGTAAGTTAATATCATTGCAGTCATATTTTGCTTATGATATTCAATGATAAGGTCAGAAAGTAATTTTGATGCAGCATAAAAGACTGCAAAGGCGAGCAGACCATATTGCTTTTTACAGGACTCCTGGGCTACCTATCGTTTTGGCAAGTCTGTACACCACCATGCGTGTAGTTTATTGATGTCTGCTGATGTACATTTTAATATCGTAGTTTTACTGTGTACAGTCCCTATAGCAATGACATCGGCATATTTCAAGTACAATCTTAATGAATCGGACAGGATTTGAAAGTAAAACAAACCCTTGTTAAGTGATTTTATTAAACCAGATACTCACATTGGAGAAACTGCAAAAAGTCATACGAAACGCCTCCTCCAAAAACATTACAAATTGACACACCACTAAGCTACATCGGAACGAATTCATCTGTGTCAAAAATACTTGACATACGAGTATACCATATACAGTTTTATTTTTGTAATTTAAATGTAAGCGGAATGGTATTACTTAATTTGTATTGTTAATATTGTTATGTGGACCTGAATTATTTGTTTTTGTTGATTAATTAATTGTTTAATTGGAGAAGTTTTAATTACTGAACTCTTTAATTGCAACAGTAAGGGAATTTTTTCATAAAGGACTTTTCAGTGTGAGATGCTGCAATCTCGGGTAATTTCCAATTGTGTTAAAATAGGCATGATTGCATGAACCTATCAAATTTGCATAAATTAAAGTACCAATCAGATGCTAGATGATGTGGAATTTCCATAATTAGATCATTGATCAGATCATCTTTAGCCCCGGCACTTTGGGAATTCCAATTTATATTTAAGGTGTTTGTATTTATCTTGCATTGTAAATATACTTGATGTGAAATTCCCAGTATGTTAAAAAGGACTTTTTATGCAAATGTAAAAATTAATGAGCCCAAGGCAAAGTGAATTTGGGCAGCAGTTAATTTGACTTTGTCGGCGATAGGTCGATAGTTAAAACTTTGGAAGTGGAATTGAATTTGTTGGAGTAGCTGAAGAACTGCTGGAAAAGTTTTAATTTTGGTGGACGGAGTAATTATACAGCTGAGTGGAGTTTACTAATTAAAGATTGGATGAAAAAAAAATAGATAGCGATATTTTGGAGAATTAACGATATATTACGGATGGAGAATTAAAGACAAACTGTTATTTCATTATTGTATGTACAAGTGGATTATGTGCGTTGGATTCAGCTATTAAGCTATTAAGCCAAGTGGAGCTTCGCTGTGATTGCTGGACTATTGTGTGGAAATCGCAAGGACAGTTTTGGATTTACCTTTTGCAAGCTGGATTCCGGGACTTGTGAATTGCAAGGATACCACTGCAAGTTTACTCAAGATTTTGATGCCGTGGACATTAATGAACAATCTCTGACTATAGCCTGGAATATAAACATTTTTTTTTAATATCCTAGGATCGCGCGGATTTCGCAGTGGTATCTCAAATCTGTAAGTTTCTTATATAAGGCAAAGTTTAGATATTTATAAGTATTTTATTTGTGCTAGAAGAAATAACTTGTATTAAATTGTTAAAACTTATTCCAAATTTCAGTGTATTTATTTTGTTTCATTTAAGAACCCGTAAGGTTATTTTGGCCTTGGTCATTTAAAATCTTTGACCGTAACAATATGATATAGCAAATACGATATCTTGTCTTAGTGCTATCTATTGCAGATAGCAAATAAAAATCCACACGTCTCATAGCTGTCTACCCTAGATAGCAAATATGATTATAATTAGTTATTGCTATCGAAATGTTCATATCCGTATCTGAGAGCTTTGGATAATCTACCGTAGATAAAAGATATGATTTCCAGATCTTAGGATATCTAACGTAGGTATGAAATAGGATCCTTACGTATTAGATCAATCAACAATTAATACTAATAAACAATAGTTTATAGCATTATTAATAATAAAAAACTTTAAGCTAGTTTTAAGATAGTGGTGTGTTTTGTTACGCCGACGGAAAAGTGACGTTGTAATAAGTGTAACTGAAGTTCTCAAAAGTGGCCGCCGTTTCCACAGGTAAAGTCAACAAAACATGTGGAAATCTAAGGCCAATGTTTGTGATATAAGCCTTCAAGTGTTGTTATTTCTTTGTTGCTGTGGAACCTTTCCTGTCAGATTTTTATTTTATTAAACGAAAAGTCAAATCGATAGAGTAACTGATTTAATTTCCTTGTTAAAGCGTAATTTTGTTTTAACATATAAGTTATAACAACTTGCCCTCGATTCAAAATGTGTTAGATTCATCATGTGGACATGTGCTTTTGAAACTGTTTTGTTGAACACAATTTGTTTTCATATGTAAGCAAATCGTTATCCTAATAGTAACCTATTATTAACTTATTACTACAATTTGGTAGTATACTTAATATTATCATTTAAACATGACATCTTGTTTAAAGTTTTGTAATGTAAGTATTTTTGAATGCAAATTTCTTCGTGATTTGGTTTATTTAAGTCCATTATGCAGAAAAAAAACACAGAAAAAAACATCTGTTTACCTGATGTTATGTGGAACTGACAGTAATTGTTTTAATGATTCCTTATGAGAAAGTCCCCAAAAAGAAGGAATAAGAATACGATTTTAGGTTTTAATGTTAACAGCATTGCTACGTAAATTCCGTAGATATCTTATGTCATGGTAGTCATTGCTAAAGTTGGTTCAATAAGTGTTGCTAAAAGGGAATTAGGTTAACGTTAGGTTAAAAATTGTGACAATATTGGTCAATATATTAAGTGTTATAACTGTTATTGAATTTATATTCAAATATTGACACTTTTTTACTGCAAGTATTTGCATCCTTATGAACTTGAATTCATATGATTATTCATAATAGTCATTGTAATGAGAAAGATGTATTAATATATCAGTGCGTGGTTCGTTTTAAGTCCGTGGACATCATGAATAAAAGTGTTCGGTTTCGTCAGATTATTTCATCTATAATCTGTAATCCGGTGTAAAAGTAATCGTAGTCCCCCTGAAATGGAAGTCCACTTTCTATGAACCATAACGGAATAAAGCGTGAAACTAATGTTGTGTGAGAGCTGTTAGCATATACTTTACTGTACAACCCGGACAATAAGAACGGGGGACTTACATTCCTGCTACATCAGATCGGTAAAGACTTTTCGGTACATCCCTTAAATCTAGACCTTCACTGCAGCTTACAGAAAAATCACATAAGAGTATGTAGTGAGAGATCTACGACTAATGAGCATCAACGTTGACATTAAACAGATTCAATCATTAGCATCTCAGGTGAATTGACCAAAGTGGGGTTCGGTGTCATTTTAAGACCGTGACCATTACTTTTAAACTCCATATGTCAGAAGGACTATCATCAGGCCTTATAAGCCTTTCAATCCTTTCCTCCATAAGTCTGTTTTGTATTTATGTTTTTATGAACCTTATGATTACAGATAATGGTAATTTTAATTTGTACATGGTGAGCACGAACAAGATTGCATAATTCGCAATAAAAAGGGAAAATAATAATGGAAGTAGACATTGTATAGTTTCGTTTTGATAAATCAGACTTAAAATACTTCCTATAATTATAACCATAATTAAAAAAAGGTAATCATTTCGTAAATTACAAAATGCAATATTGATTTGCAGTCGATTGATCATGACTTAATCACGTGCACCTGAGACTTACTCGTATGTGTTTTTTCATTACCTAAACTTCATTATAATACCACAACTATTCAAGTATAGCTATGCATTGTTCGTTAGAATAAAGGTTATCATCTTTATCTTTTCTACGATTTCTTGCTCATCTATTTTTCAAATTCATAATGACCTAACATACTTAATAAATAGGTACATACACTTATTGTTATGATATTATACGCTTTACAATACGAGAATAAACAAACTTATTTACAGATCATATATTTTTAAAACTTTGTAAATCAGATCTGTGTCAAATTTGATTCATCATTGGCTTTGTACCCTGTTCGTTGGCTTTACCTCTTATCTTCCTGAATGTTATATTTGCTTTTATGCATTATCTGTAACTTAATAACAGCTAGTGCGACAATAATGATTAACACAGATGTCCATATAGAATTACGTGTGGAAAGTAAAAGCTTTATGTTCAACCATGGTGCGTGGTTAATGCGTTATGGGTATGGTCCTACTAAAGCACTACTAAAGTGTTAACATGGATAGCATGGTTTAAAAAATAGCGGATGAATCTCCTCGTGCTTTCCTGGAATTTGAGACGATGCAGGGATGTAAGCAAAAAGATGTGTGGTATGGAAAAATCATAATAAACAGTTTAATTTTATAATATCTTTTCGTGTCAAATCAATTGATGTGTCACTCTTTTGTCACTTTGATTAAACGTTTTAACAACATAGCAGTAAAAAATGATGTCTGAAAATAACATCTTGATATCATATATTGCTGCATAATCGCTGTGTTATTTAAAGTAAATTTGATTCTAGTTGTCGTCGATCATTACATAAGAAGCTCGACGAGGGTGTGTTGATTGTTATACTTTCTACATAGTGTATGGTACACCATATAAAGTAAGCCAACTTTATTTGGTAACTTCCGGTCGGAAGTTACGTCATCATCAGCGTTTTCAGAGACGATCAGAAATCATAACATCTCTCATTGCTGACGACGCCAGATGGTGTCTGTGCGAAAGGCCTCCCAACGAGGTTAGTAAACATTTGTGACGCAGAAGTTTCAACCTTCATTTGTTGTATTTTATTACCATCACGTATGAGCCTTTTTCCTTATAATATAAGCCAACTTTGTTTGTCTTTTTGTTCTTACTTCCAATTCATTATAATATTTAAAAGGGGCGATTCATGATTCACTTTTCACCCACAAGGTCACCTCTATCAAATTTGATTTTTTAGCTTATAATAATCCTCAACTGGTATGTTACGATCCCAAAACCAATTTTTCATTTGTGCTTGCATTTTTAATAAAAGTTAGAAAATGTGTGATTTTCTAATTATTGTCTGGGCCCGACAGTAATTACAACAGAGTAGATTATGGAGATTTTCAAAATGCTGAAAAGCTTGTTACTTGGAAACGAATGGTCTGAATAAAGTGAACTTTTCAGTATATATTTATGTTGTACTCTTCTTTTTGTATAGCAGCTAGAAAAGAGGCCACATCAAAATCATGAATTGCACCTTTAGGGTAACGTTCCATAAACGTAACGTGAAATGTGATTGTACTTTGTTTGTTTGATCTGCTGTTTGAAATTTGGAGACTGAGATTTGCAGCAGTGAAGAAACAAACACGTTCGTAATCATCATTTTCTTTAAACGCAGTATTATGTCCGAAACTATTAATAAATACTCGGATTCTTGAAATGTGTTTAAGTGAAACAGATTTAACCAAAACAATTTCACTGAAAGAACACTTCTGTTACGCAAGATGCAACAGCATTAAAGTCTGAAGTTACGAGGAGTACGCATAATGTAATCAACTGTGCAGTGAGAAAATATTACTCATTGGGTATCAATTTGAGCAACAATGTAGTTGTTGCTGAACCATAAGCTTTAGGAGGATCACAAAACGTTTCAAGAGATTTTTTGAACTTCAGAACATTGAATAACTTTCTTTTAAGAATGATTGAACGTTAACATTAAGTTCATTTGGTTTGAAACTTGAGAACGTTAGAATGATTATATGTGAGCTAATGTTATTATTTATACCAAACATTTATTAAGCCTACATCCAATAATAAGTAAATATACTTGAGGCCTGCGTGTTTTTTAATGAAAATAAAGTTGTTACTTGGAAGGCATTGATGGGCTTAGAAAAACAACAGACATGCTCAAGTTAAATCAAAACGGTTTAACTTTTTTAACATTGTAACGTATCGAAAAAGAATGGCCCTGCTGTTGTTGCTGTTTTTGTTGTTTTGCTTGTTAGTTCTTCCGTTATCGTTCAAATATTATTTTTGAACATCATGATAACATTAAGTTCATTTGGTTTCATTAATCTGACAAATGTTATAAAGAAATAAGTGTCAACTTGTATGTTTTTTGACATTCATTTGATAATTTTGATTACCAAAAATATAGGCCAATCTATTTACCTCGTTAAAATTGTCAATGTTGTTAAGTTGTTAACTCCAAGCCCACTTAATCTCACAATAAACCATTCCGCAAAGTTAAGAAATTAGCCTATGTCCAAAGGGATAATTGGATTGGGAAGCTGGAGGTTTTGGGTGCAAATCCAGGTGAAAATCATTTCTGACTTGCAAATTTCCGATGAGATCAAAAGTGTTAAGGTAATGCACATTTTTCATACAAATAATGTAATAAGATCAATCTTAATCGCTTTGAATTAATTTGTATTGCATAAGACCGCGTTTTGGACACAAGAAAATCGTAAGGCATGTTGAGAATGCAATGCATTTACTTCACATCGCCTACTTTAGTGCTGTTTGATGGCTGACGGTGACAAATATGTTGTTTGTAATTCAATCCCACATATCTTTTTAAGAACTAGGTTAAAGTTGTTAATAACAACCGATGTCCAGACGTGACGAAACGCCTCCTATAAACACCCTCTGTTTTGTATTTAACGAATGTCTGGTCAAACTGTTGCGTATCTATACATTTATAATACGTGACATAATGCGAAACATGCTGCAGCTGAAAACGAACAGCTAAAATATATTTTTTTTTCTTTACGGTTATAAAGATAAAACTGGCGATGGCACCAAACTTAATTGATGAAATTGCGTGAAATAGAAACAGCAATAACATTTTAAAGACTGAAAACTTCCACACATGCACCAACAACAACATTGATCTCCAATGCTAAATATTTCGATTTCGGTACAAGGTGATCCATATCAACAGGCTTGACAGTAATTATGAAAGTTGTTGAATTATTTCTTACTAATTCATTGTTACTTGGGTGAAACTTACTGTGAATTACTGTGAAATATATGAAGTGAGCAAATATTTCCAAAATATTTTATGTTTCCGCCCTGATTTATTAATATTTTCCAATAATTAAGTTCAAAGACACACTTTATGCACGATATATGAAAAATGGGTTGGCACAAACATTAATTTAAATTAACTGCAAAGATACATTTTGTAGAGTTTATCATTCACCTCTAAAGCAATGTTTCACGGCAGGGAGTAACATGGAACAGCCTCAATTGACCAATCAGAAGACAGGATTCTAGTATGTGACATCATTGCGTCCAACAGACTATTGGTGTGTTTTTTTTTTTTTTCGTATCAATATAATACCATTCATTTGAGTATGTTTTCACATTTTTAAACGTTTTTCCTAGGCTTAGTTTTTCCCATTAATTTCAACATGCAAGTTGACGCAATTTTGTAAAGTCATTTATCCTATGTATCAATGATATTGTCCTTATAACAAAAAAAACAAACAAAAAAACCCGACACATTCTTCATGATGCTTACATTTAAAACACGTCTTTATTGCAGACATGTAATACATATACTGTATTCAAAATAGTGTCCTTGAATCTCATTATTGGGTTAATAAACAACATAAATAAAATGTATCAGAGCCTTGTTAAAATTGGATTAATGTGGCTTAATGGATTGATATCATATATGTTTCAATGCCCAACAACTAATTTTAATAACACATTTACCATTATAATTGTATTAACAGATGCATAAATAACAAACTCCTTGATGTACTTTACTCTCAGCCTACCTCATATAAGGACTTGTTAGCATATGTCAAAATAATTGTTGAAAGTCCTATATTAGTAATATTTCACTGTGGTATCACCATTCAAACATAATATATCAGAAGATAAACTATCCATGGATTTTAAGATATTTTAGGCATCTTGAACTAATAAAGATGAGACGTTTATTTTGTCGGTTTGTACTTTGTTTATTTATAAAAAAAATAAAGTCATTTAGCAATTGTCGAGTCAGTCATCTCTTAGATATATATGACATTTATTCATGATATCCCTTACTCTCTGACGGTTAACTTGTGAGCATAAAGATCAATAATGGGTACGCAATATCATTATACATGTATATCTCAATATTTATTTCAGGAACTTGTGTATGTTTAATAGTGATGATAAAATGATATTACCTGGGCATTCTACTCATTAAAATGCTAATGGTTTTGTATATTCACATCATTGTGTAGTTAAAACATTAGCCTATATAAAAGGCTAACATTTTATTACAGAGTCTTGAATGATTAAATTGCCTGTAATAAAGATCGAAGGTTATTTTTTAATCGCAAAAAAATTGATATAGTGGGGATGATTTATTCTGCAAGCAATGTTAGACAGATTTTGCTCAAAATCTGAAACAAAATATAAGGCGGACTAGAGGTGGCATATAACTACGGCTTGTTTCCTTGTAATACCTAAATTTCTTTAAACATTAAAACAGAAACGTTTTCCAGACGATTGACCATGTCTGTATGACTTGTTAATCCATGTGTAAGCACGCATTTGTATTTTTATTGTTATCTATTCCAGCTTGTTAGCTCGGTAAAGTTGTGGCGCGTATATTTGCATTTTGTATGGTCAATGGAGGATACCAGGATGATTTGGGATGAGCAGGGGATGCCTTTGGCATACGAGCTGTTTGACTGATGAGGTGAAACGATTTGATGACATGCGTTACCAACACTACGACGGTTGTGTTCAAAGGCTTGTTTAAAATAATAATGCAATCACAGAAAAATGAGAAAAACAGAGTAGTAGACCAATTAAAGGGTTTGGGGTTTATATTGTATTGCAATATTGAGTTCACAATTTTGCACCATGGTAATATACAAAATAGTATATAACATCACGTTTATTTAGATATATGGAATAATTAGCTTTCTTCCCATCCAATCCATTTGAGAGACTACTAGTTTTGATTCCTACAAAAGGATATTGGATTGGATTGTTTTTTGGAGCTGGAAGATACATCATAGCGTTTTCCAAAAAAAAACAAAAAAAGGGTTTATTTGTAGCAAAATACTGTTTGTTTTGTAGTTTTGATCATGTTGATGTGGTTAAGGTTTCAAAGCAATAGGCGTACCGGTGTAATTTCCCTCGAGTTTCCAATTAGGCTGATGAGTCTGATTAATCGGATTGTCAATTTTAGCAAGAGTCATATATAATCTATTATTGTCTCTCCGGCTGTGAATTTCAGAATAGATATCATCTTCATGATGATAAATCGGCGGTAATAAGTTTATTCGCTTATGGAGTTTTACTGCAAGGTATATTCCGATACATAAGAAAAATAATGCTAGGAAACAGGCTGTTATTGTCGCAATCACCCAATAGGAAAGTCCTGATGATAAAGAGCTACATACGTCGTTACAGTTAACTGTTTTGCCTGGTAAATTATTGTCAGTATTTGGAACAATGCTATTATGTTTATTTGACTGCACCGTTGAGCTTGGTTCGTTAGAGTCTAGTTTTGGTTTCGGATTAGCTCTTACCGCCAAAGGTCCAACATGACAAGATTGTACCTTTTCTGGAAATAGAGGATGCGTTATTTCACATAGAAAAACAGCTTGCCTGTCACTAAGTTCTAATGGTAGACGTAATTCCTTATAAGCAAATCCATTCTGTCTTTTAATGTTACCTGTTATAAGCTTAGCGTCACTGGTTGTTCTTTTCCAATCAATATCAACTAGTTGATTAGAGTCCTCTGTTGAACAATTCAATATAATGGTGTTACCTTCTATCAAGGTCCCTGAATATGAACATGTTGGGTAAATATCTGCCGGGAAATATGAAATTGAAATTCTTTCTGAGGCGCTGAAGAGCAGTTCCATATTTCCTGTAGGTAAAAGTTTAAAAACATTGCAAAAGTACTCTCCTTCGTCGTCTTTATTAGCGTTTATAACTGACAAAAAATGTATCGTGGACTCAGCAATCCTGCGGTCTGCTATAAAGAAGCGTTCATCAACTTCTTTTGATATTTCACCATTCTGTGAAATTATCTCCGTCCTTCCAGCAACATGTCTGACAATATGAATTCTGTTATTATTATCGTGTTCATAAACTTGACATTTTAAAGATATCATACCTTGTTCTTTAACTGGTGATACTGGTACCGATAATTCAATCCTTGTTTTGGCAAATGCGATGCATATTAAATATTTAAAAACAGCACAAAACGTGCTAATTCTTGCTATTCTATCCATGTTCAGTTCAATTCCAAGTGTCCTCATAATCAAGAATATAGTTTGTTATCTGTTTTTTGAAGTTACCACTCTGCAAGCACACTTATCTTCTTTTGTATCAGTGAGCAGCAAATCGGAGTAAACAAGAGAAGTCCGCTAAAAAAAATGAGACCCTGTAATGTGACACATCCATTCAGGTTATGTTCCACTTAACAAACAGGTTTCCCACTTAGCTAAAATACATCTATCCTATGTTCACCTTGTATTAGTAGATCAAAAGTGTATGAGACGCAACATTTTTTTAAACCTTGTCCGTTAAGTTCTCCGTTTAATTAAAAAGAGTTTCCCCATAGCACGTGTGGCCTCTATGAGTGCAGACTACAGTACTGGTGATGAGCAAGCGGATATATAAAAGCAAAGCATCATCTGACATGTGTGAAAAAAGAGCGCCAATTCTCATGGGTGACGCTTTGGAGGGTGAACAGCCTTAGTCTGGTCTGAATGTAATTAGCATTCCACCAATCAGCTAGTGAGGTTTGATTCCAAAAAATGAAAAGGTCGGGGAATGTTTGATTTTTATTAATAAAGTATACAACCATCAGCGTCAAAGCGATACTTTAGTGTTTGCTTAGATTGAGCATATAAAATACAATAAGATGTCACTATCGTAGTAAGGTGTTGAATGACATACGTTTTCGTCGTTTCATTTTTCTCTTTCCATATAGGGTGTTTATCGCACCTTCACTTCTGATTGAAGTCTTATTTTTCCAAGTTGAATTACACTACAATGTACAATACTGAAATATATTGAAAGTAAACATTATGATAAATTGATAACACCTATCTGTTTCGCTGTTTTCAATGAAACATTTTAACTAGCTCGTTAAAAATACTTTACGTATCTAAAAAGCAATTATATGTTATCAAACACATAATTACATTTTTTTTTGTAAAACATGAATGATTTTTCGGTCTTCCTGAAAAATATTTCGTAGGGTAAACATACTTTTGTTGTGTATAATGAAAGCACTTGGGTTTACCAGTTTTGGCGTTCTGTTTAGATAAGATTAATTGTTGAGTACTCTCCTTTGGTACTTGAAACCTGTTTTTGTTCCTGGCATGCGATATTCTATTCCCCCCTTTGTAAGCTTGCTATACAGTGCTACAGTCATGGAATTAAAACTTAAGTGCAAAACTTTTGGTTTTCCAAAAAAAGCTATTTTAAGTAACTGTTATAATAGGAGTTGCACATGTTTTAGTGCAAAGATTCAAATTGGTCGCGTCGTTTTTGAGATAATTAGCATAAACTGGTTAAAAGATTGCGCTGTAAAACGAAACGAATCAACTTTTAACAAATTTTATTTCAGCAATGCAATTGTAAATATTGTTTCTATTATGAGCCATATTTCATTGAAAAATATCTTTTGAGAAAGCAGATTTCGAATTTTTGGCGAGAAAGGTTTCGTAAAAAAAGGAAATTTTGACACAAATTAGATAACTGGCTGCCATTTTGAAACGGAATAAAGCATTGTTATACGATGTTTAAAACTTTCAAAGCATTTTATGGCCAGTGTTGTCGTTATTATTTGGTATCAATTAAAAGAAGAGACCCAACTCCATATTTTTTATATACCAACAAATTAAATTGGACGTGCCACTCTAAGTCAATCTAGTATCTAGTTCCTTCTGCCATTGATTGAAGCTTAGTTGATACAACTAATAGCGTTCGTAATTCTACAAAAGTAATCAGAACGCACATGATTTTTGATCTTTAAAGTCATTTTATATTATTCATTATTACAAATTCATTTCAAAAAAATCAAAGGTATTCTCCACAGTACATTTGCTTTTCTTAAGAACCGTAATGCATTTACCTTACCTTACCTATCCTCTTCGGGCCTGCTGGCCCTTAAGGCTGTAAGGCACTTCATCCAGCGTCCCCTGTCTCTGGCTGCATTTTTGGCTTCGTTCCATGATTTCCATCCTTGATAATCTCTGGGTATTTGGACCGTCGCCGTACCGTAGCCATCATCAGCTTTCGCTGGTATATAATAGTTCCTTACAGTTTCCGTAACAATATTTTGAACTGGGAGGGCAGTTAACCCGCCGCAGTAGGTTTTCCTTAGGGTTTTCCTTCCCAAACTCAGAGCCCCGTCAGTTTCCTCCAGTCACAGCTGACAGGTGGACTGGAGTTATCCGGCTGGTGCCAACATGGAGGAGGGGTTGAGCTGCATGCAGAGAGGCGATTATGGACAAGTGGGCTTACATAGTGGTTGCCACTGTACATACAGCGGGCTGGGAGAGCGAGAATGAAGGGTAGGATAAAGGTAAGAAAAAGAAACATAGCACATGCATAAGAAAGGTTAAGGGCATGCAAGGGATGAAATGGAAATGTGAGATAAGGAAAGCAAGCCATGAGCTGGAGTTGCGCATCAACATGCCATATACCAACCAAAATGCATTTACATGATGATATTTTACTTTTGACTCTCCCTGTATGAGTTTAGATTAGATTCATCGTCTGGGGTGACCAAGATCTCCCATTGATCAAAGTTATATACCAAAGAAAGCCGTCAGCACTTACGATATTCGCGTGATATTCCTGTCAGCATATCTGGATAAAAGAGCGTGGTTTACAGTAGAAATTCTAGCCTGAGTACAAGCAGACGATGAAAAGGTGACGTTATTTACAAGAAGCGGGGGTTATCGTATTTGGTTCAGCAAAAGACTGCCTCTTATTTCTGGTTATCACGAAAGTAATATCAGGTTTTTCAGTGTCGAATTCAACAACTCTTGCCGGGTGTGTAAGGCATCAAATGTCAATAGTCTTGTCATTATGACCAAAGATGGATACTTTTTGTGCTTCGTCATGACCGTGTACTTTGAGGGACACCTGCTTTCTTCAAGGTTAAAAACACATTGTATGAAGTGTATCATGTATTTTTCGAGACACCGTATACACCGCGCACGTTTAGAAAATGTCAATATTTAAATGATTTAATATGCTGTTTAAGTTCTGCTCTTACAATACTGAGAAAAATGTAGCTCTGTATGTGATTCACATAATGTCTTTATTTTATTTTCAAATATGTTTGTTTCTAAAGTTTGCATCTGTGCAGTACTACTTTCTAGTACAAAAATAAGTCAAGTAATTCCTACTCAAAAATGATGACTTATAAATACTCAATTCAGCGATATTTTGATATACTATTTAGTATACAATTCAAAATAAATAAGTGTCAAAAATTCAAAACGGGCTAAAACAAATTTTAACATAATGTATTTGAGTGATAGTAACTATACATATTAAATGCAGGTAGATTAAGAAAGAAATAAGTACATTTTACTTAATTAACACCTTGTCATTGTTACCTAATTTAGAGATGTTGTTGCATTTATGGATACTTCTGAATACACCAAACTCAGATAAATTCAAGTTATCCAAACTCGATACTGATAAGTAAATAATTTGTATTTAAGTAAAAAAAAGCAGAGTGTATAAATAAATTTCGAATTATAGCATAAATTACACTAAACCAAGGACAATTAGTCACAGTGAAAATCTTTCTTAAGTAGTAATACATATTCTTATTGTAGGGTCTTATTGTAGGTGTAACTACCGGGAAGCCACTCAAGTATACTGCTGCAGGCATACACTCTTAAAAAGAAAGGATCAAATTGATCC
>JXSR01S006755.1:46696-59613 GCA_000969725.1 Ophiothrix spiculata
AAAACAAATATGAAATTCCTCTCTCTATTCAAGTTGTACTTATGTATAAAAACGTTAAACTCGATTTTCTCAGAATTATATTTGTCTGAATCAGACAGATGCCTTTCCAAATTTAGATGTAACTTTGCAATCGAACATCCAATAACCAAAAATAAGGTGTCATTTTAAAGCTTATAATCTCAGCTTTCTGATGAAACCAAAAAAATAAATGTTGCTCTGTGGAGGTACCTTTCGATACGACGGGTCAACTGTTATCTCAGTGAGAGTATAATCGTCTAGTAAATATGTGATGACTCACCCCAACTTTGCGACAGAACACTTTTCGAGAAAATGGCAAAAATAGGCAGCAAAAAAAATAAAGAAAATAATAAGAATTTCCTACAGATTTTCTGTTGTAAAATTTGATTGCCTTGATCACTTTCTACAAGTAAGGAGTCTTTTTAAAGCTTAGAAAATGCTATAACAGATGAAATGATAAAATCAATATTGATATCATCTGCAAAGTCCCTCCTTTCGGGATGAGCCATCACATATGTAAGCTATATAGGGTGGTGCGTTTAAAGATGGCCTAGCTCCAACCAGATTCAAGTTACCCTGGCATTGCGAATGGTGGTAGCAGACTAGGGGCAATTAATATTTTTGCATTAACAAGATTTTAACCTTCGTAATACAAGTTAAATCATTTAAATTGGTGAAGTGTTTTAGATTTTACAACAATTTAAGTGATTTGAGATACCGGAAGTAGCTCCTACATGTTAATTTAAAAGCAATGTATTTAAGGCAGGCCTAACCTTCGATGTTCTTTCGAGCATTTAGAAGCAGTAAATGTTGGCCTTGGAACAGCCTAGACTTGAATCAAGTTAAAAATGTGTCTGCATTCATGGAGATACAGGATCGGTAATTTTATGTGAAGCTAATAATTCTTCAATATATCCTAGATGGGGATCGTGGATTGAAGAGAAGTTCATCGAGAATCAGGAATCAGCACAAGGTAGTGATAGTTTATAAACAAGCAAACACAATTTGAATGAAATTATTTTGTTTGGATGGTTATTGCAGTTTGTTTTAGTTAATAATACACAATGTTAAATATAGTTGGCCATGTTTGAACGCACCGCCCTATATGTAACATTTCAATGTTAACTGTAATGCACGGGATTTATCTTCCCAGCAATTATAATAAAATAATAAAAACATTCTACGTCAATTTATAGTCTTCAATTCTTATTCACATCATCAACCTTCTGTACCGGTGTAATCCAGTCACTTTTTGCTATATAATGTGATTTTAAAAGTTATCAAAACGACGTATTGGTCACTTGTCAGATATGATTGTAAAATGGGAATAAGTGTTTCAGGGGAAAATCATTGATTAGTTTTATTAAATACTGTCACAACTACTACTACACACAGAAAAAAGTTGTGTTAAAAAGGGAACATGAATAACAGTTTGGGTTAAATTTTGCACAATGTTGGGTAAAATATGACACAATGTTGGGTAATGGAGTGCACGTTTAACCCAACATTGTGTCAAATTTTACCCAACATTGTCCAAAATTTTACCCGACCTCTTAACCATGTTCCCTTTTTAACACAACTTTTTCTGTGTGTACTTTTTAATAAAATTTGCATTAACTCCACTTTGCGGAAATATATTGTAGGAAGTGACCGGTATCATCCCGGTTAACAGGGCTTCCGGGTAATAGCGGTGAGAGACGTTTTTCTATTGCAATGCAATACCGATGAAATACCCGACATTTGCACCAGGAAAATTATATAACTGACTATACAATTTGAATATAATAAATTTAATAGGCATCTAGTAAATATCGGTAGGCATATCATGTATATTAAATCTATATCTAAATTATTTTATTAATTCTGTAGGTTTACATAATATCATAATGTCTGACGCAACATGTCACTGTTGTTTGAAGTGGACATTTAATCATTTTTAACCAAAAATTCTAATTTTCCTTCACATAAAGTTAAAGAAGCAGTACAAATAACTGAAATGTGTTGCATAATAAAGTTTTGAACCCTTTCTTAAAATTCTATTTCATTTTGGATAAAATTTTGTTAATTTTTAGCTCATTTATTGGTATTTTTTTGTAAATTTAGATTTGTGCAAAAATGAGGGCGCTATACATATTTCAAATTATTGATTATATCTGATTATTGATTATGTTGTTTTATTTGTTAAGATTTTGGCTAAAAATGATAAATAAAATTTTCTTGACGTCAGATGATTCATTTGCATATCTAATTTCGGTAGTACACACCAGCATATACCTTCTACATCCAAAAATGAGTTTTTTATGAATAGGGCCATCTATTTTGACACTTAGAAATAAAATGTCCCTATTTCTATTGGGTTCAAACAACAGTGATTTCTTGTTCTCTAAATTATTGTATAGATAGTAATTAACGATTCTAATTAACTACAGGCGGCCTAATATGTTTTAGTCCCTGTTAATGTTATAGTTTATGCCAGTGGATAGGTCTAAATAATATATATATACTGCACGTTGCTAGTGACTTGCAAAAGCATTTCACTAATACAACTGCTGGTCATCCCCTATCTTAACTGGCTTGCACACTGAGACGGAACGGCGCAGTTTTCCATTGCAGGCTCACCGGTATTTCACCGCTAAAAATCCTACTTTTTGTAGGTTAAATGCCGGTGAAATCTTCACCGCCTTTCTCGGGCAAATGCCATAGAAGGTGATTTTCTATTGGGCCTTTTTAATCCCTTTTCCGGTATTTACCCGGTTAATGACTCCAATAGAAAAACGCTGTATGAAAACACTATGAGTGTATATACTAAGATAGTATAAAAATATCTCTATAGGTTTATAAAATATCTAATCAGGTTTGTGACCGTTTTTTTATTATTTTGAAACGCGAGTTTCGACCTCATCCTTCATTTTTATCACATAATGATCTTGGGTAATGGCTAACAGTTTAGTAGCATGACCAATAACAACAACAACAACAACAAAATACTGTTGAACTTGGCAAATTGATTATATATTTTAATGAAGGAACTATATTTTTAGTTAGAGATAGATCAAAACCGACCATTTTTGCGCAAATTTCAAGATTTTATGACAATTTTCAGAATACGTGCCAGAATTTTTTTTTGGCACGCTAAGCGCGCGTTACAAAATTGTTTTCTGCGACCACTTTCCTCCAAAATATATTGACCAGTCCCACATGTTTCCTTTGTCTCAGTTTGCCCCCCCCCCCCCCAAGTTTTAAAAACCCGAAGCCGCCGCTGAATAACAATACCATCAAATTATTACATTCCATCTTTTTGAAAAACGACACATGTTGAATCAAGCGCAAACCAAACCATATTTCTTGTTCCCTTATTTATTTTTAAATACTTATAATTGCTGGGATCATTTACAAATGTTTATTTGAACACATGTTGTTTTCTATGTAAACAGTTTCAAAAGGAAAAACAAACAAATGGTTTGAGTTGATTTGACATGTTCCACTATTATTTTATGCCAAATGGGTTGCACAGCATATTGAACTAACTACGATGGCCGGTAGTTCAGTTATAGTTCAATAAGTAGAACCGAAACATTTGCGAACAGTTTAAAGTAATTACATTAATAAATTATATAGATAACCATGATAAAGAATACATTTTACTTAAAGTAACTTCCGAAACTGGTAAGACTACACTATTCTTGCACTGTAAGAAATCAACCGTATTTCTTGTATTTATGTTGTAGAATCAGTGGTGTTAGGATTAAGAATAGAATGATATACGGTGTAACATCCATGTTGTTGGTAAAGCGTTGTGTGCAAAATTATTGTATTATTTTGATACAAACCTAAAAATATGTAACAATTCTGTATCTTGCCTGAAAAAACTGTAACAATACGGTATATTTAAACTCGTATTTAAACACGGATGCATTCCGGTTGCCAATTAAATACCGTTTTTTTTACTGATTGTTGCTGATAATTATACAGTATTTTACAGTGTATGGCAATATGCACCAATATAAGATATAATTTTAACAAATCATAGGCACTTAATATATGAACAATGGCTGTTACAACATTACCTTTATTTTTACGGCTAAACTGGGATTACAGGCAAAGTAAAATCACGGCTAAATCTTATAGTGTATATACTTTGCATGTGTTTAAAAAAAAATAATACAACTATATTCAAATGACAAGTAGTAAAAAAGGGTAAATTCAGAGCAGCAAAACTATGTGTTAATTTAAGCCAAACTTTCACTTTAGGAATCAAATATCAAACATTTGCCATACAAAAACATTCACGTAAAGTACTTTATAACCTGAAACATATCATATCAATACAGGCTATGTTTTGTCTACTTACGATACTATATATTTACATAAAAGAAGAGCATGTGTTTAAACAAAGCTGTTCACTAGATGTTGGAGGAACTTATGATTGGCATTTTATTTTATATGTGGTGCTACTAAAACAGATGAAGGATACTAATGCTATTCAGTACAATCAGCAGAAAATCCAATTTAATATAATCAAGGGATGAGTCAATTTAGAAAATATTTTAGCTGTTTGTGTGTTATTATGATTTGAACATCGTATTTTTGATTACCGTCGATAAATTACCTCTAAAGATATCAAATTTGGCCGAGAGATTTAAAACAAAATATATAGTCCTATATATACATATTATTCAAACCCTGCTGTATTTAATAAAGCTGATTTAATCGTCGTTATTTACAAGCTTCAGTTAATAAAGACCAACAGCTGCAGTTTTCTTGTTAAGTTTCACAGACTTGATACAATCTGTATGTTTTCCCTGATGATTTATTCACCGGGTGTTAGTTGAAATTTAAATAATAATAATTGTATTTTCAAAAGTTGTGATTGATATTGATTACGAGGGGCAAAAGGAAGAATAATTGCGTAATGATAACATGTGTTATATTCTCATGGATATCGGATGCGCGTGGAAATAGTACACACTCACAAAGTTGGATGTGAAATGAACTTATTATATCAATTTGCACAAGTGTGTACATCCTAATATTCAAGCTTATAAAATCGGAAAATGCTCAGTAGGCCTATAACTATAATCATTGTTAAGAAATTGTTAAAAATTAGTTAAAGCAACATCCGAAAATTTGTGCAATGAAATACCACAATGTGCCAATGCCGCACTCACAAATTGTCCTTTTCTTGGTGAGCAAGGCTTAATTAAGCCTTCCCCAGCAACTGACTCCCTCCCCGCATCCCTGCCTCAATGTGTGTTCCACCGTGGTACCCCGTTAAACCACTTTAAATAGTAATATTTCATTTTTATTTACATTTTCATATTGTTGTATATAATCATTATCGTTAATTTGATTGAACAAAGCCATAGACGCGAATTATGTTATAATTCTTCTGATTTTGTTATTATAATATGTATCTTTTATTTGATCAAATAAAATCATAATGTTAAATTAAACGCTAATCATGTATTACCTAATTCCTGGTTTAATTATAGGGTTCAATAACAAAGCATTGTTTAAACACATGCTGCAACCATCATGGCTGCAACGTCCGCGTGCAAATGAGGAAGTTGGTTGTTGGATTTTATAATGAAAGAAACTAAATATACATAACTGAAGCGAACAAAATATACCCATATTAATGATTAAGCAAACATGAATGCATCTTAACATAAACTTTTTAATTTAAGCATGACTTTAAACAATTCTCACATTTGGTAATTAGTGTGCGTTTGATTGTCTATTGATTATACTGAATAGCAATAATATCCTTCATCTGTTTTAGTAACACCGCGTGTTAAATAAAATGCCAATCATAAGTTCCTCCAACATCTAGTAAATAAACAGCTTTGTTTAAACATATGCCGTCCTTCTGTGTAAATATATAATATCAAAAGTAAACAAAAACATACCCTGAATTAATATGATATGTTTCAGGTTATTATTATTACTCTACGTTAATGTTTTTGTATGGCAATAATTCTTTATTTGATTCTTAAAGTGAAAGTTTTGGTAAAATTAAAACATAGTTTTATGTTTGTCTGAATTTACCCTTTTTTTTTACTACAAGACTTTTTTTATGTGGATTTGTTGCTCAATCGTTTGTGATTATTACAAACAACAAACGAAGGAAGACATAAAGCCCGGGACAAAGTTTATTAAGACCAGCTACGTAGGTCTCGAAATCGTGAGTTAATTGGATACGTTTTAAGAAACATTGCACTTATTTTACTTTAACTATCTGATCTGCGTGCAAATAGTACACACTCACAAAGTTGGATGTTGGATTTGTAATGAAAGAAAATAAATATACATAACTGAAGCGAACCAAAAATACCCATATTAATGATGACCATGTAACCTGCGAAAAATTATGTTAAAATAATTAAGCAAACATGAATGCATCTTAACATATACTTTTTAATTTAAGCATGACTTTAAACAATTCTCACATCTGGTAATTATTGTGCGTTTGATTTGCTGTTGATTATTCTGAATTGCATTATTATCCTTCATATGTTTGAGTAGCACCTGGTGTTAAATAAAATGCCAATCATAAGTTCCTTCAACATCTAGTGAATAAACAGGTTTGTTTAAACACATGCTGTCCTCCTATGTAAATATATAGTATCAAAAGTAAACAAAAACATAGCCTGAATTGATATGATATGTGTCAGGTTATTATTATATTACTCTACATTATTGTTTTTGTGTGGCAATAATTCTTTATTTGATTCTTACAGTGAAAGTTTTAGTAAAATTAAAACAAAGGTTTGTGCTTGTCTGAATTTACCCTTTTTACTACTATATAGTATTTTATTTTGATCGTTTCTCATTTATTTTGATTCTGTACGATTTGTGATTTATTACAAACAATACTTAAACGCACTCTTTGAGAACGGTATGACAACCTTGTGACCATGGGCGTTTAAGGGGTTTTCTCTAAGATGCAAATACTCCATTTATTTTCTTAAAAAATTTAGTATTTGGTAGATTTATTTGTGCTGATAACGATTCTAAAATAAAAAAATATAGGTCACCGTGCTCGTTTTTAAGATACAGGCATTTCAAAAAGTACATATTTTCCCAAAAAATCACCCGATTAACCATACAAAGTATAGGAAAAACTCCAAAATGTTGATCATTATGTACTTGTAAAATAGTAAATCCTCCATTTATTTTTTTAATTTTTACATATGTTAAAGCACGTTTTGCGATTTTCAAAATACTGAAATAAAAAAATATGGTCACAGTGTTAGTTTTCAAGAAAAATGACCAAAACTGGCGTTTTTTTGATAAAATTTGATAATACTTTGATGGCACATCTAGTTCTGCATATTTCCCGCGTATATATTACGCAGCTAGGCGGCGCGTGATTAACCAAACGCGTTAGTAAAACATGCGTTCAGTGTGCATTGAAATTTGAGCACGCAAAACGGATGCAAACATTTTTTTGATTTCTTACTATCTATGAAAAAGATCGTTATCCCGCAGTTTTGAGCAACTGCATCTCAGAGAAACCCCTTAAACGAAAGGAAAGAAGGAATATATAAGGGGCGCACCATTAGATTTCCAGGAGGAGCAGGACATTTTTTGGGAAAAAATTCCCTCCATAGGTAGAAGAAAAACAATTCACCCCTGAACATGGAATAGGGTAAAAAGCAGTAATTTCTAAGAAAAATATTCGCCTCCGAACGGGACGTGAAAAAAAATCAACCCCGACCCGAACTTCCTGCCCCCCCCCCTGGTAATCTAATGGTACGCCCCTAAGTCAGTATATCGACGTTTGTACGCTTAAAAACAGGCTTGCTAGGTGTGTACAAGCCCTCCTGCCTAAACCCTCGAAGCAAGAAAGGTTATCGAGAACCCCATTGAAACCCCACGAAAAATCGGCGATGGTTCGTTTGCTGGGGTGTTTTTAGTAAAGGACGATTTCGACCCAAAAATGAACTTCGTATGCGACTGTTGTGTTAAAATAAAACACAAATGTATTCCAAAAATTTGCATCAGAACCGCCATCTTGTCTCTCGCTTGTGACCGAATATTATGTTTTTTACTGAATTTACATTAAAAAAAATATTATATCAATTTCAGTAAAATTTGCAATTTTTGCGCATATTATAACATTTTGTAACAATTTGCAGCTGAAATTAGCTGATTTGACAGATTTTTTTCGCGTGCTTACAAAATATCATTTTTTCCTCTGACCATACCTATCTTTGCCCTTGGTTTGACTATAGAGTCCTGAAAATATATCCGTGATTCATCTCTTACTAGTTAATTAACAATGTAGGACGGTTTTGACAAAGATCAAAGGTACAAGATGCAAGCAATAGCGGATTTTTTTTCGTGCCTTCGTGCGATTTTTTCTGTTAATTTGTTGCGATTTGGCTTTATTAATTTGACGTTGATATGATTTTCGACCACTCAGTAAAGTCTATAATTATGCAAAATCTATTAAACATAAGTGTGTTAATTTTGCTATATGCAAAGTTAATCAGCATATTCCGAGCAAACATGCAACTCACAGGCATAAAATAACATGTGTTTATGAATACATCAAAAGATGCAAGACAAAACATTAATGTGTGTGGAATTGTGTCCTAATCAAATTAAGGGACCTTCCATTAGATTTCTAGGGGGTGTATAAAGTTTTAAAACCAAACAAACAAATTACTACATCAACAATAACAAACAATCGTTTTGGTATGCCCTTTTTCAATTGGAGTGTAGTTTCTTTTCTGCAGCATGATTCATACATCAATCAGATGCTAGATATGGTAAGACAACACTATTTTCAAAAGTGTTGATTGATATTGATAACGAGGGGCAAAAGGAACAATAATTGTTTAGAAAAACATGTGTCGTATTCTCATGGAAATCGAATGCTGTCTATCCGATCTGCGTACAAATAGTACACACTCACAAAGTTTTTGTTGGATTTGTAATGAAAGAAAGTAAATATACATAACTGAAGCGAACAAAAAATACCCATATTAATGATGATCATGTAACTTGCGAAAAATTGTGTTAAAATAATAAAGCAAACATGAATGCATATTAACATATACTTTTTAATTTAAGCATGACTTTAAACAATTCTCACATCTGGTAATTATTGTGCGTTTGATTTTTTGTTGATTATACTGAATAAATTTGCATATCCTTCGTCTGTTTAAGTAGCACCACGTGTTAAATAAAATGCCAATAATAAGTTCCTCCAATATCTAGTAAACAAACAGCCAGCGGCGTAGCTAGAAGATGTGTCGCCCGGGGCAAGAAACTAAAATTTCGCCCCCCCCCTCCTAGTGCGCACTAACGGATGGAATCCAGAGGGCTTCTTCACACTCTGAACGACAGGAGAGACCATTTCCTGGGGCAAAATACACATTGACTTACGGACACAAGTGAGAGCAGGTGAAAACTATATCACCCACTATAGTGGGGGTCGAGGGGGCGAAACCCCCGAGACTATAGGGTTTTACTGCATTTTATGCTTTTTTGTGGGGTTATATGAAAGCCCCAGTGGGGGTTGAGGGGGCGAAGCCCCCTGAAACTGTATGGTTTTACTGCATTATGCTTTTTGTGGGGTTATATGAACCCGATGGGGTCGAGTGGGCGAATCCTCCAATTCTGTATCTTGCCTGAAAAAACTGTAACAATACGGTATATTTAAACTCGCATACGGGTGCATCCAGGTTGCCAATTAAATACCGTTTTTTTATTGATTGCTGCTGATAATTATACAGTATGTTTACAGTGTATGGCAATATGCACCGAAATGAGATATAATTTTAACAAACCATAGGCACGTTATTTTTACGGCTAAACTGGGATTACAGGCAAAGCAAAATTACGGCTAATTCTGATCATGCCGATTGTGTATATACTTTGCATATGTGTAGAAAACATAATATAACTATATGGTGGGAGTCAGAATAAAATGACTAGTAGTAAAAAAGGGTAAATTCAGATAAGCACAAAACTATGTTTTAATTTTAGACAAACTTTCAATTTTGATATCAAATAAGGAAAATTTACAATACAAAAACATTAACGTAGATTACATAATAACCTGAAACATATCATACAGGTTATGTTTTGTCTACTTACGATACTATATATTTACACGAAAGCACAGCATATGTTTAAACAAAGCTGTTTATTCACTAGATGTTGGAGGAACTTATGATTGGCATTTTATTTAACACGTGGTGCTACTCAAACAGATGAAGGATTGTAATGATATTCAGTATAATCAACAGAATATCCAATTTAATAATTATGATCATGGGATGAGTCAATTTAAAAATATTTTAGCTGTTTGTGTGTTATTATGATTTGAACATCGTATGTTTTATTACCGTCGATAAATTACCGCTAAAGATATCAAATTTGGAGAGATTTAAAACAGAATATATAGTCCTACATATTTTATTCAAACCCTGCTGTATTTAATAAAGCTGATTTAATCGTGATTATTTACAAGCTTCAGTTGATACAAGACCAACAGCTGTAGTTTTCTTGACAAGTTTCACAGAATTAATAAAATCTGCATGTTTTCCCTGATGATTTATTCGCCGGGTGTTAGTTGAAATTTAAATAATAATAATTGTATTTTAAAAAGTTTGATTGATATTGATTCCGAGAGGCAAAAGGAACAATAATTACTTATGTCGAACATGTGTTATATTCTCATGGATACCGGATGCTGTCTATCTGATCTGCGTACAAATAGTACACACTCACAAAGTTGGATGTTGGATTTGTAATGAACAGGTGGTATCAAAAAGTTTTAAACTTTACCCAGAAGGGATTGAGCCATATCAATGAAACTTTGTCACTTGTCTCTTGTCCTTATGTACATTATGGTGCAGAAATTGTCTCATAAGTACTTTCTTTACAGGTGGTAATTAATATCATCTACCTACCTGCACGAAGGAAATTGAGACATGCGGCGTAAATTATTAAGTCCCTGCATTTGAAGGGTTTCAGGGCCCAGTAAACCTTACTATTGGCACCATCAAAGTTTAGTTGATGGGTACCATGAATTATGTCTCAATGGTGTCATAAAGCATGGCCGACCTGAAAACGTTGATTTTCAATAAAATCAGATTTTTTTCAATACAGAGGATCCCTACTAAAACGGTCTGTAGATAGTCAGTTTAAAGTGGGAGAAATGTGTTACTTTGCACATTGACTATGCAAAGTTGCCTCAAGTATCTTATAATGAAATTTCATTAATGACGTTTTTTATTCTGGGTAAAGTTTAAAACTTTCTGATACCCCTCGCAAATATACATAACTGAAGCGAACAAAAAATACCCATACTAATGATGATCGAGTAACTTGCCAAAAATTGTGTTAAAATAATTAAGCAAACATGAATGTATCTTAACATATACTTTTTAATTTAAGCATGACTTAAACAATTCTCACATCTGGTAATTATTGATTTTCTGTTGATTATACTGAACTTTGCATTATTATCCTTCGTCTGTTTGATTAGCACCACGTGTTAAATAAAATGTCAATCATAAGTTCCTCCAACATCTAGTAAACAAACAGCTTTGTTTAAACATATGCTGCCCTCCTATGTTAATATAGATTATAGAGTATCAAAAGTAAACAAAAACATAGACTGAATTGATATGATATGTTTCAGGTTATTATTATTACTCTACGTTATTGTTTTTGTATGGCAATAATTCGTTATTTGATTCTTAAAGTGAAAGTTTTGGTAAAATTAAAACATAGTTTTGTGCTTGTCTTAATTTACACTTTTTTACTACATGTCATGCGAGAACTCGTGTGGTCTGGTGGAACAATGCAGGACTCCGAAGTCGCGAGTTCGAGCCCCGTTACGGTCAATGGGTTATGTCCTTGGGCAAGACATTTATTTTCAATTGCTTCGCCGACCCGACCGATATTGGGGAGCTGTTATGAGGGATATCACAATCTAAGTGCAGATTGAGTGTGCACCTGGCCGGTAGCACCTCAAATTGAGGTGAACTGATTGTGACGATTTCCTGACGGCAGCGTGATAATAGGCAGCAGCACTCTGAGAATTTGTTCACAAATTTAGTAGCGCTATACAAGCTTCAGTTTCGACTAAACCTTTGCCTATAAAAGCTGTACATTATTTATTATTTTACTTTGATTGTTTGCTCATTCAGTTTTGATTTTGTACGATTTGTGATTAATTACAAACAACAAGCGAAGTAAGGCATAATGTGTCAGGATAGCGACGTTTTTGTGCTAAAAAACAGTGTAACGGGCATGACGGGTGGAACAAGCTTGTTAAAGTAAAGGTGTAAAGGTGTGTACCAATTTGGGTAAGAACTACACTCTGTGGTTTCAAATTTGCACCGATTGGTGTGCGGAAAAAGTACTAATTGGTATAAAACCTGCCCTTATTGGTGTAAACATGTTCCCTCCTTGAATGATGTGATGAGAACAAAACAAATGTGTATGCTTCTATTAACCAATAAAGCTCGGGAAAAAAAATGTTAAGACGAGCCACGTATAGGTCTCGAAACGCAACTCCAAATCGTAAGTAAATAGGATACGTTTTAAGAAACATTGCACTTATTCTACTTCAACTATCCTGATGAACCTTTACAAGAGAGATTTGTTAAGTTTTCCCCATTCTCTTGATTAAAGATCCATATATTATGACGTTTTCTTTTACTTAATAAAGAAATCATCGAATTGAGTTTTAATAAAGTTTCATTTGAATATATGCACTTTCGGAATTTCCATTGGCGGTAATATAAGTTGTGAATGCTAAAAAGGGAAAGAAAACACTAATCTCGCCGAACCACTTTATCCGGTCATTTTGAAAAATAAGCAATTATTGAGTATGGCGTCAAAAATGCCGATGATGACTTGTTATGAATGAA
>JXSR01S006755.1:60363-71255 GCA_000969725.1 Ophiothrix spiculata
TTGTTCTTGTGTTTGGGGCTTTTATGTTTGTGCGCACACATGATGATTGTGGATATAGTGAATATATGCATACAAATATGATATAAATACACACACACGTTATATATATACACACACAATTTATGAAACAAAAACAATGGTTTACAAATGGCGTTCCATAAAATACTTTAAAATAATACAGTACTTAAAAATAATGACCACTGAATTATGTTGATTGTTGATGAAATACTATGAAGGGATAATCTGTTTTTTTCTTCTTTTGAACAATTCTTTGAGTTTTGTAAATTACTAGGCGTTTCTTGTCTGGTTAGTTAATTATCAAATGTAGGACACTTTGTCAAAGGTCAAAGGTGCAAGATGTAAGCCATAGTCATTTCCGTTTCGCATCTCGTTTTACTGAGTCATCTTATGTCGAAGATGATTTTGTTTCTGACAAGTTTTTAACAGATTTGATATTTTTTGGCGGTACTTCCAATTTTTAATCAAAATAACCATACGATGGTAAATCAAGTTGAGAATGCTTTCGTTACACTTCAAAACGTTAATAAAACCAACCAAAAATAAGAGATGGTCTCTTCAAATTCAAAGCATTTTCCAAACAAGTTTCCGGTCAATGTGATTAATTTTTATCAGAATAAACAGTCAAAAATATATTAAAAATTTCAACAATAATATATAGAAACAATATAATGGGCGACCTTTCAAGGAAACTGGGTGAGGAAGTGACCAACACAAACGTCCGACATCTGCGTCCTTGCAAATACTGAAGATGGGTGTCGGATTTGTTATGAAAGAAAATAAATGTTCTTTATACCGATTGGATTCATTTGAATTATAGTTTGTTGCTATTGCCCTCTCTAAACAAAATTGATGCATAGAACAAATATCGCCTTTTGGTAATAGAATACTATTCCCATCAGTAATCTTGAGAATTATACTATTTCCCTCGATCTACCATCTTGGAAAATATTATACAATCTTAATATCACTTCAGAGAATTAGTTTTAATTATGAACAGTCAATGTTTGTAAAATATATATAAATTTATAAACAAAGCAAAAAAATAATAATAAAGGTTATTCATGTAACTTGAGAAATATTTGTTACAATATAAAGGATGTTCATGTAACTTGAGAAATATTTGTTATAATATTCAAATCAAATGGGACAAATGTTTTTGATGTTTTCTTCCACATTGTACCAAAATTTATGTTTCAGGTAGGAATTTAACCATTCTATATTAAAATGTTATTCTGTCAAATTCTATAGTGGCGTCCCTTTTCGTGCGTCTTTGGCAATAGACTGCTCAACTTTTCATGCATTTATTAGAATGCCAACGACAACGTCACATCCTTCAAAGTCAATTGTATTGTCCATGACGTTCAATTACACAAGAGGGGATGGAATTTACTGAGAAATGTTGTATCTTATGCATGTTAACAATGTTCTTAACATGATTCATAGGAAAAATGAAATATCAAAGGCGAGTAGACTGTCGCCCTGTGGCTTTGTAGTAAAGTGAAAGTGAAAGAAACCTTTTTTTGTGTGTTATATTTGGTGGTCTGAAAATGGTGAATATATCAACATTCATTGTGTTAATGTAAAAACAGTCCACCTTACATCATATAATACATGTATACTATATGCTGTGTAGAAACTATAAAATTAGGAAATAATTATTTAACTCGTGCATGGTTTAAAATACCGTAGATTAAGAGAAAACTGTATAATTTTGAATTATAAGTTGAAACAGAAATTGAAAGTAAAGATGGATTTGGATTTATACAATAAAGTCCTGAAAATCTATCCGTGATTCATCTCTTACTTTATAGTTAATTAACAATGTAGGACGGTTTTGACAAAGATCAAAGGTACAAGATGCAAGGAATAGCGAATTTCTTTTTGTGCCTACGTGCGATTTTGTCTGTTAATTTGTAGCGATTTGGCTTTATTAATTTGATGTTGATATGACTCAGTAAAGTCTATAATTATGCAACATTTATTGAACATAAGTGTGTCGATTTTGCTATGTACAAAATTATTCCGAGCAAGTAAACAGCTTAAACGCATAGAAAAAACGTGCGTTTATGAATACATCAAAAGACGCTGGCAAAACATCCATTTTTTTGGAATTGTGTCTTAATTTACATTAGATTTCCAGGGGTGTGAATTAAGTTTTAAGAACAAACAAACAAATTACTACATCGACAACAACAGCAACAACCAACCGTTAATGTTTATACCCTTTATTCATTGTAGTGTAGTTTCTTTTCTGCAACATGATTCATACATGAATCGGATGCGAAATGTGGTGAGACAACACTATTGGCTTATACCAAAATGAAAGAAATTATCTCAATAGGAACTGTCCAAAAGTGTATGAATGCATTTCAATAGCATGTATTAGGGTAGACGAAAAAACAACCCGTAACCAATCCTTAATACATGTGAATTTCAGTTTGAAATGTTTAACGTTAATTCCGTCTAGACTATGGTGATCGCAGAATTGCTAATTTGGTTTTGAAGAAAGAAAGTAAGCTGCAAAAGCACAGCTCATTAGGCTATTATAATCTAGAAAACAGCTGCCATGGGTGAAAATGTTTTATTGCATGATGGTCACTAATGTGTTTGGTTTAGCTATAGAAAGTAATATTTTGATTAATACGAAACATGCCCGTAGTAAGTGGCGGGGGCGGCCGCCCTTCAATCAAGCCCCCCCCCCCCCAAAAAAAAAAAAAAAAAAAAGTACACAAAAAATCCCTAAATATCCACCAAAAACACATATAAAGCACCAAAACACGTAAATGTAGGTCGTTTCTAAATATAATACTATACAAAATGCTTGGAAACCTACTACAACCCCCCCCCCCTTTTTTTTTTTTTTTTTTTTTTATCACTTTGTTAAAATACTAAAATTAGTTTAGGGTCGACGAACATTTTCCCTCCAAAAGATTCACTTTTAGGAGCTTTGGAAAAGATCACAGATACATTTACAGGGGTGTTAGTTGAAATTTAAATAAAAATATAATTGTATTTTCAAAAGTTTTGATTGATATTGATTACGAAGGGCAAAAGGAACAATAATTGCTTATGTAGAACATGTGATCATAAGTCATGAATTGGTCAGAAAAAGTGTAACATACCCATGAATGAGAAGATTACCACCAATTTGGATATATTTCAACACAGGATTTAATAAGTACATAAATTAACGTATACAAAAGTATATATTTTTGGAAATTATATATTATATAGATACTAAATATATAAATAAAACTGTGATTATACAGGGGGTGTAGAATTTATACAGGGTGTAACAATAAAAAAGTGTGTGTTTTTATTTTACTCTTTTCAAACACTCTCATTTAATATAAACAATATTGCACATATATTAAATCAGATATAGTTTTATGGTAAGATATACTGCTTTCAATAAAAAAATGACACCGTTCACTCTGTGACCATATGCTAAAATATATACAGAGTGGTCCAAATATATACATATTTTATAAAATAGGATGTGTAATAGCAGAAGATAGTTGATGGATTTTTCATTTTTCCACCAAAAATAGAGGTAAATAATGTTTGATAATCATTTTTCTGCTTATCATCATAATTTGTGATGCATTTTTGGTAAAACGGAAACTATGCATTATCTAAAAATCATTCAAGCGTAAGAAAAGTAGTATATTTATTTTTCAACAATTGAATTTTCACAAAACGAATTGCACCTTAGACTTTTTTAAATAACATTTTGAACAGAATATAGTATTATATTCTTTTCGAACAGAATGCAATTGATCTGAAACATACAGGGTGGCACAATCCATTTATGATTCTCGCCATTGAAAAAAACTTGTCAAAACTGGTTATGCGATTCTACAGAAAGCATACATTGCAAGTTTGCAACGTTCTTATTTTCTTTTATATTCCCTTATCCACAAACACAAAGAGTGATATATGTGATGGCTCACCCCGAAAAGGGGGACTTTGAGACAGAACACTTGTCAAGAAACTGATGAAAATAGACCAAAAAAAATAAAGAAAATAATTGGAATTCCGACAGATTTTCTGTTGTAAAATGTGATCGCCTTGATCAATTTCAACAAATAAGGTGTGATTTTAAAGCTTAGAAAATGCTGCAACAGGTGAAATGATGAAATCAAAATTTGTATCATCTGCAAAGTCCCCCCTATTGGGGTGAGCTATCACATCTATTCATAATTGCACATGTACTTTACTGATTTAGTGCACATTGAAATTCTATTTTGTTGTCAGTGGTTTAGCACAATGCGTTATCAGATTTTCTCGTGTTCATAAACACCGTGTTTTTTTTACATTTTAAATTGTTCAAGGCTCAGTAATGACACACATAGTGTCCTCATAGTCTTGTACCTTTAATACATAGAGGTCGTTCTCTTTCAACAGATCTATTCCTACATATACTACACACTCAGCCGGTATCACCAAACTTTGTTCCGCAATAGCCTTCTTATAGATGCAACCTCGGCTATTAGATGTCAGATACTCATAATAGCAGCCATCAAGTACATTTGTTCCTTTTGCAAGGTAGTGGTCTGAAGATTTCAACTCATTACAAAGTGAATAAATACCATCAGATTGGACATGAAACAAAAAATAATTATTCATTGAGTCATTACTTTGTCTTACAACCACAACACTGTCTTTCCAAATCATATCAAGCAAACTAGGATCACATGATGGCATTTCGTTGCTGTTTTGACCAAGTTCACTTGCATCAGTAGAATCAGAGTAACGGGTACTATCAGTTTTGTCTGAAAATGACTTTAGTACAAACTTATCTACATAGTCTTGGTTCTCACACTCTGAGTATTTGAGCAAAACACATTTTATGCAACTACACGAGAGTAAACGAGTCAGCAATGTTCCCTCCTTACTTGCAGATGCTACACTATGCAATTTTTGAGTTCCTTTTATGGTATGAAAGTTTGCACGAACTCTCTGAGAATCTACTTCTGACTTGTCAATGTAAAAGAACTTTCTTGCATGTAAAGCAGATGATTTTGTTCTAGCAGTATGCAATAAATGTGCACATGCCCACGTATATAAGTCATATGGAGTGTGGATTGCTACGTTAATGTTTCTGACAACTGCTTTACGGGCTTCACTTTTCAGATAACCGGCGGCGGCGTCCACCTCCCCCTTTCCATGTCCACTAGCTGAATAGTTCCTTATAACTTTAACTCCTAAAACCTGCTCACTTCTAGAGATATCTCCAAAGCAATCGGCGCTCTTATATTGGGACGCGCAGCCGTCAGTGCGCTGATGTAGTACGTTAACAATACACCCAATACTTTTTAGTTCAGATATAAGAAGGCTAACGCACTCATTCACAAAATTATAATCGTGTGATAAGTCATTCGAAATGACCAGCCAATGTTCTTTAACATGACTTTCTTGCACACTATCACTTGAGACAGAGGGTCTTGTTACTTACTACCATAGAGTGAATTGTTGATTGTGTCTTACACCAATGAAGAGATTGTATTTCTTCTTGATACGTTGTCGTAAAATTTTCCGAAAAGTCCATCTCTACTGCACAATGATTTTGTGGAAGGCCTTGAATCAGTTGCTGCCAGCTCTTTCTCTGCCACCTGGCAGTAAAGAGATGGTATGGGAAATTGTTCAGTGACTTGATAAGGTGCTCTACAAGATCTTTAGGGGGTGTTGTCTGTTTCACTAGATCTAATTTTTCTACTTTCTTTCCTCTTTCTGTAGTAAACGATACCTTGTCAAATTTAAACCAAGTAACAAGCGACTTATCTTGTTTTTCAAAGTCATTAACCTCGAGGAGCTTTATACCACAGTTTTGGCATTCTTGCTTGATACATTTTAATTTATGGTATTCTTTACCTTCCTCTTTTGGACATAACGTGCTTCGAACCAAATCGTAGACACTATCAAAAACGGGAGCGAGTTTCTTTTGCTGTCTGTAGCGCATTAACGATCGGAAGGATTTTCGGACCGTAACGCATGTCTTACAACAGCACAATTCAAGGTCCCGTTGGGTGGGAGGCCTTACGAAAAACGGTTTGCACCTTCTGAACGTAACTTCACTCACATTGTATTCTGGGTATTTTCGTATAAAGTCTTCATAAACTTCTCGATATGATTTTTCGCAAACGTGTCTCGTGTGCTCTAGAATTTTCTTTGGAGCAATTTTTTTCCTCATTTTACTTCTAGAAACATCCGTTGTAGGATGGCTTGCCTCCTCCACCCAGAAATGTGTCATTTTTGTTTTCCATTCAAGAGGAATTTTCAAGTTTCTAGTTTTTCTTTTTACATCAACAAATTCAGCATCTATAAGCTTTTCCCTGTTTTTATCTCCTTTGGTTTTAGCCGTTAATTCAGTAACAGAGAACTTTTTTGCTGCCTTTGCACATTGTTTATTTCTTTTCACTTTGTCTCCAATCATTGCAGCTGATAGTTTCCGTCTTACTGTCGCTGCATTTGTACTTCGTTTTAATTTCAAAGCCGACATTACTTCAGCGGCATCAGCCACCATTGACCTGCAAAGTTTATCCTCTTTTTCTTTGCTTGGGGATTTGAGAAGGCCTTTTGATTCTAGAATTGTTCTTGTTTTCTTTCTTGGAGAGTCCAGCATTGATTCAATAAGAGCAGCTTTTTGTTTTGGTGAAGTTGGGATAGCTTTTTGATATTTTTTTACAAGTCTATGTTTTTGCATTCGGCTTAGCATTTCATTTGCTCCGATAGATTGTGTGCATGAATGGTGATCTAGTTTATAATTACGTGACCATGATTTTTCACACTTTTCACAAATAAAAGTTTTCGATTTATGATGATAGTGTGTCTCAGATACATGACGATCTAACGTGTACCTTTTCGTGAATATTTTTTCACAAAACGTGCATTCTAGCGTGTGCTTAGTATCTCGTCTGGTGCGCACCGTCCTAGATCTAGGTCTTGACTGACGGTCATATTTGCAAAGACATACTTTCATATGGTTGAACAAATAGTCAGATCTGAGGAAAGTTTTATTACAGTGTTTACAGCCATGCAAATTCTGACCTGTATGGTTTTTTTCATGTCTTTTGAGTTCCGACTTTCTTGAGAAATGCTTACTACATGATGAGCAATTATAACGTTCATTATTGTGACTGGCACAATGTCTTTTAAGATTATCAAGACGAGTATATCTTTTGCCACATATGTCGCATATATAAACTTTTTCACTGTCATGTCGTTCACATTTTCTGTGAGTGATTTCATGCCGTTTAAAGTTACCTTTCTGGCTAAACGCTTTCTTACACACTATACATACATACTGTTTTCTTCCATGGTCTTTCACATGAAGAACAAAGCTCTTGCGGCGAATTTGCTTTCCACATACAGGACATTCCCTTAGCTTATCTTGTGGCGGCATCTTGCATTGAACTAGAATTCATACAATTTATTATATAACCACCACGCAATCAATCAGGATGTACACCTATCTAAAGATTATCGCTGTAGAACCTACCTAAGGCACACGTGGTCATTCATATTGCCCGCTCTCTAACATCCACAAGACAACTGAGTTCTAAACGTATAGTAACATAACCAAGGCCTTCACTTTGTGCTACATTAATTTCGCTTGGTAATTATGCAACTCATTGACACTTAACTCAAAACAATTATCCCAATCCGATAGCTCCTTTACTTACTCAAGGACGCCAGACTTATCATCAATGGTCATTTACTTACAACATTCAAGTTATTACTGAATTAAATAAATATAATTTTTTGGCAAAGATGATCCATAATCAATAATGTTAAATATTTTTATTTTTTTTTTGGGGGGGGGATTACTCTAAATTCTTGAATTTATGCTATAATTTATTTCCAAATAATAAATTCATTGGTGTTCTCCATATACAAAGTTTCCCATTAAAAAAGTAACCTTTGAAAGATATTTACAAAATGCTTTAAGACGACAAAAATAACTTTTACTAATTTGTGATAAATACATCATATAAACAGATATTTTTTACATTAATCAAATATGATACAATATAATTTGGTTTACCATAGTATAACTGCAAGATCTAAACAATATTCAATGTTATTCACGAACATTTTCACTACTTTCGAATCTTGGCATGACAATTTTGACCTTTGAACATTGTTGAAACTAGTTGTTGAAATACCCCGAAAATGCACAAGTTTATCCTAACCAAACTATAATTAATACATCACCTACCATTAATTTTGGGGCATGGATAGGTATATTTGTCTTTCATTAAAACGTGTGTGGAAAATGATTTTTGTAGGATTTCAACTTTTGGCATGACGACTTTCGAAAGATTGGTAGTTTTTCGCAATTTTGTGTACAAGTCAATGGGCTTTTCCTCCACCGTCTTTTCCTCCGCCGCCTCCCCCGTTGACTTGGCTCACATTTTGAGCCATAAATCTCATAATATTTGTTCAATTGTCTTAAACTTTTTTGCATTTGAAAGGCAAATAAATTGCGCAGATAACCATACCAAATTTGTTGCAGTAGGTATTAAACTTCTTGAATAAAATTACATTAAACTACGAAGAATGAGGTTTTATGTTACATCTCCCCCATATGTGCATGACCAATTCATGACCTATGATCATGTGTTATATTCTCATGGATATCTGATCTGCGTGCAAATACATGTAGTACACACTCACAAAGTTGGATGTAAAATGAACTTAATCATTTGCACATATGTTTACATCCTAATATTCAAGCATATAAAATCAGAGAAGGCTATTATAGGCCTATAATTATAATCATTGTTAAGAAATTGTTAAACATTAGTACAGTTTAAGCAACATCCAAAAATTGCTGCAATGAAATGCCACAATGTTGTATATTTCCAAACTCAGAAATTGTCCTTTTTTTACCATAGTATAGGGTAGGGTATACTCTATCCATTGATATCATGAAAATCGGCCAAGGCGTTACGTAATTATGACGTCAAAGTACTTCCGAGTCACAAAAATCGCGATTTTGATATAAAATTGGATGGATTGAGCAGGATACAAAAAGATATTGGTCGAGCTATGAGTTTTACGAAATATCGTGCGAGACGCGCAGCGTCGAGCTCGATATTTCTAAAACTCATAGCGAGACCAATGTCTTTGAGTATCATGAGAAAAAATCCATCCAATTGTATCATTATTATGTTCAAAATCTGATATTTTGTTTTCTGTCCGATATCCCTGTCCGATTTTTTTGGAAATCGGTCAGCTCAGAACATAATAATGGGCAAAATTGGACACGAATTCAAAATTTTGCTTTAAAAGTTCTAAATATCGAATATTTTGTTTGCTTATAAAAAAAAGGGGGAAATGGTGTTTCTAATATGTTCTGTAAGTTTTTGGTGAATATCATGCAGGTCAAAATGGCGACTTAATGTTCTCAGGTGGCAAACACCACCTACCATCCGACTTTGACGAGACACCCTGACACCCCCCCCGAAGGTGGTATCTACGAATTATTTTCACTAAAATGTCCACAAAAGTGCTCCATAGGTCATATTTGTTTGTGTTTTTATGTGACAGGGAATCATCCATTAGGACCCCCCGCCCCCCTTGGGTAAAACAAGGGTTAAGTCTACACTAATATTTAAAAGCAACAGAGAAAAAGTTGCAATGATTTTTTGTTAACTTTAAAATAATGGCCACTGAATTATGTTGATTATTGAAATAATATAAAGTGATTGGCTTTTTATTTTATTTTGTACAATTCATGAGTTTTGTAAATTACTCGGTGTTTCATGTCTGGTTAGTAAATTAACCAATGTAGGACACTTTAACAAAGATCAAAGGTATACAGATGTAAGCCATAGCCATTTCCGTTTCGCATCTCGTTTTACTGAGTCATCTTATGTCGAAGATGATTTTGTTTTTCTGGCAATTTTGCTTAACTGATTCAAGTATTTGACGGTACCTCCAATTTTTAATCAAAATGACCATATTATGGTACATCAAGTTCAAAATGATGTCATTAAACTTCAAAACGATAATAAAACAAATATGATGCTCTTCAAATTCAACCATTTTACAAACCATTTTCCGGTCATTTTGATTAAATTTTTATTAGAATAAACAGTCGAAAGTTTATGTAAAAATTCAACAATAAAAGAAAGAATATATTGGGACGCTTGTCAAGTAAACCGGATGAGGAAGTGGCCTACACAAACGTCCGACATCTGCGTCCTTGCAAATACTGAAGATGGGTGTCGGATTTGTTATGAAAGAAAATAAATGTACTTTATATACCGATTGGATTCATTTGAATTACAGTTTGTTGCTATTGCCCACTCTGAACAAAATCGGTATATAGAACAAAATATCGCCTTTTGGCAATAGTAAAAAACAAAAAACTCTTTCCAATCAGTGATCTTAAGAATTATACTATTTCTCTCGACTTTTGACTTTGGTTAATATTACACAATCTTAAGATCATAGTTCATGTAACTTGAGAAGTATTTGTGCAATTAACAATTAAAATATGACTAGTCTTTTTGAGGTTTTCTTCCAAATTGTATGTTTAAGGTGAGAATTTAACCATTCGACATATATTAAAAAAGTTATACTATCAAATTCTATAGTGGCGCCCTTTTCGTGCGTCTTTGGCACTGAGTATACTGCTCGTGAAGATCAAAAATATTCTTGCAACAACTGTCACGGCTGTTGTTTCTAAAGAAAGTGAATTAAATTGTCTTTATAAAACAAGTTGTTTTATTAGAATGAAACGTCACGTCATTCAAAGTCCATTGTATTGTCCACGATGTTCAATTACACGAGAGGGTATACGGTACTAAGAATTTGTGTATCTTACGGCTCTGTCCATAGGCGTCGGAAGCGGGGACGGG
>JXSR01S006756.1:11154-24553 GCA_000969725.1 Ophiothrix spiculata
GGTAAGGCGCTCGCTTGCGGTGCGGAAGGTCCCGAGTTCGAACCCCGCTGGTGCCAAAAAGTTGAGTGTGCTTGAAATTCCCTTGGACAAGGAACTAACTGCTAATTGTCTCCTGGAAACCCGTACGAAACTCGGGGAGCTGATCCAAGCAGCAATGGTGCGTATGTGGGCTGATCAAGGTTCAGCGCACCTTGAGGTTGCCGCAGAACCTGAAATGATGCTTGGTGTGGAATGGAGCTTACGTGGGCCACAGTGGTCAGCGAACACCTGTAAAGTGTGCAGAGGCCGAGTGGAATTACAAATCTGGGAGGTATAGCGCACTACAGGGTGGTTCAAAAAACTTAGAACCCAAGTTAAAGGTCACGTTTTAGACAATAATTGTAACTCAATCAACTTGAATTTGCACAGAAATCATTGTTAATACCTTTGAAACAATCCCTGAAGGTTTTATGCAATTTACATCATTAGGTCTGAGATGCAGCTCTTTATGTAAACGGTCCTTCAAATTGGCTTGTCCACCAAAGATTTTCTTCGTTTTTGTCTTCAATCTGTTCCCCTTGATATGCACCGTATTTAGTTCTACAAGTGTTGTATTGCAGGTTAAATTACGCATGTATCATCTGAAAGTGATTGATCATCGATTTTTAATTGAATGATGTACCTGAACATAGATTCAGATAATGGAGCCCTAGTTTCAGCAACGTAATGGTGCAGTTCAGATTACAGGTTCATACAAGAGGCCTCTGAACTCCAGCTCACGTAATTTTGATAGTTTGTATGTTTTTTGTTTGTTCTGTCTTCTTCGGTAAATGTTTTCCAACAGAGTTGTTGGACTTAGTCACTCAATCGTTGTCAGATAGATTTCATGTCCTTAGGTGCTGTAAAGTGACGAAATTACATTGAAAGATCAGCTAGGAAAATGCCTTGAAAACACCTTCAATTCAAGCAGGGAACGCCCGTAATACAACATGCAGTACAGTACGTGCAGGTTAGAGTACTTAAATTGATTACACATCAATGTTCTGTAATCCATTGAATGGTTTAGGTCAGATGGAGAGAGAAGCAATCGTGGACAAGCCACTTTGAAGCAACATTTTGATAATGGGCTGTGTCTTAAATACCAATGCTCAAAACTTGATCCAAAATGCAGGAATGGTTTGAAACCTATCCCACATGATGCCTTTGCCAACTTAAGGTGATAGATGTACAATTACTAAGTAAAAGATGACTTTAAACTTGGGTTTTGAGTTTTTTGAACCACCATGTATATAAACCCCCAGTATTTATTTTTATTTTTTAATCAAAAATCTCAGTTGGTCAGTCTCGTCAACATAATACTTTCAATGCTATATGTATTGCATGTAAGGCTGACAATTGACATAGTTCTGCTGGATTTGTGGAGCAAGGGATTTGTGTGTTAGGAATATGTCTGGCTTGGATATTGGCCTGATTGGCAGGAAGTTAGAGCAAGATTAGAATCTGGTATTGCATCAGGCATGCTTTAGGCCATATATGTGTTTTATATTTTCAAGAAAATACCAAACAAACATTAAACTAAGTAAAGGCAACATGTGTAAATACTGTGACACGGTTTTTGACAGGAACTTTGTCTTGATAGTTGACATAGATATTAAGCTTATCATAATTTTGTTCTTTTTTTTCTAACAAGTGTCATATTTGTTCTAGTTATCACTGTCGTTAGATCCATATTTTATCCGTAGGGTTTAATTAAGTAGAACTAGATAAAATTGTGTGTCAGAATGTAGTTATTTTTGGAGATGAGTGTCATAATCCGTCTGCCATGCTCACTTATTGAACTGTTTGAGTAGATATGAAGCTGACAACTTGTTTTTGTCACATATACTGTTTAAAACCATTTTTACCTTTATGCATGCTGTTAGCTAGCATCTGTCAGCTGCTTGGAGTTGCAGTCTTGCTCTAACATGAAATCAGCACTTAGCGTTGCCAAACTATAGAGACGAGCAACCATCAAAATTGAAATGTGATTTGAACTATTTTTGTTACATTTATTTTAATTTCAATGATCTTGTTGTTATAAGCCATTGTCATTATATAAGTAGATACTTCATTTCGCGCTATATGATAGACCATTTTTATTTGAGAATATGTTTAAGGAAGATGATTTTGTCCATGCACACCCACCTATTTGTTTTTGGAAGTGAAGAATAAACAATTTCAGTTGTCTATAAGTTATGTGGACATCCATGGACAATCAAGAATTAGTAAGAGCCCTCAAAGTCCAACGATATTGACATATATAAAAAATAAGGAATCTCAGCTAAAGATTGACCCCAAATTTGACATCAAAAACCATTACTATCATTTTACACTAGCCGTTTGAAAAATTTACCTCAATTTTCATTTCTCACATTTTGGGTATACCCGCAGTGTAATAGAGCATCACCACAATGCCTAGTGGAATCGATAGACGATCAGTGTCTTTTTTTTTTTCATTTTGCGTAGAGTACAGAGCTGCTGTGCAAAGTCAAACCAATTTTATCCAAAAGGAAAATTTCATGTGTCTAAGTTGGTAAAACAGTTAAGATCGGCACAGCAGCTCTGTACTCTACGCAAAATGAAAAAAAAACACTGATCGTCTAAAAAGTTACAAAATATCAATTTTATATCACCCATATTGCCGTACGCAAAAAGAACTAGCACATTACTATATTATAGGTAAGTCAACGTCTAAAACGGGTCTCCTGGACGACCACCATTGACTTTGCTCTTGGACTCCATCAGGGCTACACCCGATTTAGGCAGAGTCTGTGAAGTAAGTAAGGCTTTTGGACTTTCTAATGTTGGCAAGCCTGTATTATTTCTGATAATGGTCTATGTTGAATCGTTTATCTGACACACTCATCAATCAAAGACAATATTATTTGTAATTTAATTTAAAACATTTTTTTTTTCACATGTCTTTTGAAAATACAGTATAAGTAAATACCCGTAATAATTTAATATTTAAAACACTATCTCTGGTGATATCTTGTGATTATGCTGAAGACTGGACTCAGCAGTGATGCATTTTGAGTGAAAATAATGGTATACCCTCAACAAAGGTGGACAGTCCTTTTGTTGAATATTCAAAAAGGGTCAAAAGTTAAATGTTCAAACCAAAATTCTAACTCCAATAATCACTATGTCAAGCCACTGAGCACGCCCTGTAATGGCAAATTTATTGAATGAGGTTATATCTTTTTATTTTACGAAGGGAATTTTTAATGGTCAAGATCTACAACAATGTGTCTTCTGAATAATCAATCAATCAATCAATCAATCAATCAATCAATCAATCAATCAATCAATCAATCAATCAATCTAAATAATATTTTGTCGTAGTTCAGAACAACATTTCAATCCTTGCAACTTTAACAACAGTAGAACTCAAGGCTGGGCAACTAATTTGGAATTCACTGGATGTGATGATTTCAGAATTCCTTATCATCAAGAAGTGTTGTTGTAGCCAAGGCAGTCGCCAGTAATCATAACAACTGGCACTTAAGGGACAATAAAAGGAACAAAAGCATGCAAGCCATGATTAGTAGGAATCACATCGGTAAATACATCCCCATTAACTTTACATACAAAATGGCCTGTCGTCAAACGCCATTTTCTTGGCTTAAACTCAACTGGTTGACTCGAGGTTGGTCTCGATTGAAAGATAATGAGCATATCTCTTCAATAAAATGGACAAAAACATATGGTCAAGGCCAAATTTTTTGAGATACGGCGCATCAAAATCACGCTTCATAATGTATGCGCCCATGTGCAAACTTTCAAGAAACCCCTGTGTTCTCTAAAACACCCAAAAATTCCTCAAAAATGGCGCAAACAAAATTTTATCATCATTAATGATTTAATGACAGTCTAATTGGCAGGATTAATCTCAAAATTTGGGCTAAAATAATTACTTATACAAGTTCTGGAATTAATTTTAGGCAATAAGGGTCACTTTCAGCCTGTCAACAAGTATTCTCAACCTAGCAGACGACGCTACACATTTTATTTACCGAAGTGGTATCAGTAGGGTTTAGGCTATTATAGTCAACCTCGATCCCTACAAATTATTCAAGGACAATGAAGGAAAGAATAACATGCAGGCCATGATTAGTAGGGTTAGCCTATAATCAGCTTCCACACAAGTTTTTCACTACCAAACATTTGACTGTGACGTAAAAAATGACAGTGACTCCAAATAAAGTAACTTCAACACCGAGTTAAGCACACATAAAACTTCAGGCTAAATTGCACATAAATAGAACCAAGATAAACTCATTGAACCGTAATCAGATGTTTTTTACCAGTCTATACTTTTAATTTAATCAAATTTATTTGATGACATGCCCAAATGTTTGGTAGTGAAAAAGTTGTGTGGAGGCCACCCATAGCCTAACCCTATCTGTTTAGTGACCAGTTGCACATGTCCTCAAATCAGGTATTTTATGTCACATAATGGGTGTTTGGATTCCATTTGCTCTCAATTTTGACCAGCATTCATACACTCCGCCTCCCTAGGCTCCGCCTGTCACGTAGCCAATCAGAAGGCAAGAATATAAAATATGTGGAGTGCAGTGAAACCTCACAGCGCACTGCGCTTGTTGAGTTCCGGTTTGCATGGCGGGCGTTTAGTGCGTATGAATGTTTCATTGTTTCTGTCGGGTGATTATTTAATAAATTTAGAGACGTTTTGGATTTTGATGGTCATATTAAAGGCCTTATTTATTTTCACAAAATATACAATATTATTTTTCTGTCCTGTATGAATTAGATTAATAAATTTGCATTCCATAATGCTGGTAAAATGAGACAAAATCAATGCACTTAAGGTAAATTTTTATTGCTGTCCAATGCACTCGGCCCCTACGGGCCTCGTGAATTGAATGCATCAAAATTGACCGCGCGTGAATTGATTTTGTCTCATTTCTCTCATGTATGAAATGCTTATTTATTAACCTATAATTCATACACTCAGCCTGTCACGTAGCCAATCAGAACGCAAGAATGTGGAGTGCAGTGAAACCTAACAATGCATTGCGCTTGTTGAGTTCCGGTTTGTGTGGTGGGTGTTTAGTCCGTATGAATGTTTCAGTGTTTTTGTCAAGTGATTATTTTATTTGTTTAGGGAAGTTTTGGACTTCGTTGGTCATATCAGAGAGGTGTTACTTAATTGGCACCTCTCTGGTCATATAAAGGCCTTATTTCTTTTCACAAAAGTTCCAATCATTATTTTTCTGTCGTGTATGAATTTCTCGTAAAATGAGACTAAATAAATGTACTTGCGGTAAATTTTGATTGTTGTCCAATGCACTCGGCCCCTACTGGCCTCTTGAATTGGACGTATCAAAAATTGACCGCGCGTCGGAGGAGGCTGGCCGTGGCAACTTCTTACTGGTTGCCATACGGTATCGTAGTCCATCCATGGCTGCCTCACGTCCTACACTGCCTCTGTCGTGCCGTTGGAAAGCTTGTGGAAAAATACAACTTCCGAGATGGTCACTAAAATTATGTTCGTAATCGGTAAAAAAATATGATAACGTCTATAAACAGCTGGGGTTCATGCGTGAACCCCATCGGATTTGGAATAACATAATTATGTTTATTACTATAAGAACACTTTTGTAATTTTTTAAGGAAAGGTAAAAATATTATTTTTGTAATATTTTCTTAAATACGGGGCCCAATAGAAATACACGTGAAACGTATCCTAAATTTGCGTTTTAGAAATCCCTTGTCCCTAAATCAAGAAATCGCGTCCTATGCTACCTGCCGCGCGTGCTTTGATTTTGTCTTATTTCACTCGCGACATGAAATGCGCATTTATTAACCGATAACTAATATATTTTTTTGTAGTCGATAGCCTAGTTGTCAAGGCATTAAAGAAATCACTACAAAATCAGCATTTGTTAGCAAGCTGTATTCATAACTAACATATTTTCTCTTATAAATGTGCCTGGCTTGAAATTTTACAAAATGTTGGCCATTTATCTGATTTTTAACATCAGATATGCACAAAATTGTTATAGTAACTTGAAAAACCCTCAATAGCTACTCTGGCAGAGCTCCAGGAAACACTTACTTGCATAAACAAATTTTAATGTTTTTCTCTACTTTTAGGTTGCTATTTTGATTTTTGTTTTGTCTGGCTAATGTAATTCTTGCTGTTATTTTACCTGTCTAGCTATTGTTATTTTTCCATTATTATCGTGTAAGAATACAATTTCCATGCTAAAATGTTAGTGAGTAAAGTAAACAGACTGTTTTAGTACATATATACTAGTAATGCGCTTCAAAACAGCCATGAGAGCCACATTCTGGCTGGTAGAAGCAACATGATGTTTTGATGTTGGGAACTTATAACAGATTTGTTACACAGTAATTCAATCTGAAGCTTAGGTTCTTGTGTTGATTATTTATCATAAATGGTACTTAATTCCAGTGGCCATGGGTGTGGCCACACCCCCAATATTTCATTTGTAGGTTGAGAGAAATCACCTGTATTAAGTCATTAATTATGCAAATTAGCCATTCTACATTCTTGAAGCACATGATGTTTATAGTAACATACTTTGAAAGTTTGAAGCTTGTACAATATAAACTTTTAAAGATATGATCAAAAATGTTTGTTAAGACTGTAATTTCTTGGTGCCATGCCAATATAAAGAAAATAAAAGAGTTGACCTTTGACATCTGTTCTCCAATATAGCACTATCAAACTGCATAAAAATCGTAATTTCTCCGCAACGGAAGGTCCGAAAGCTGAAAGGTCGCTCTTTCAGCATATAGAGAAATATTATGGATTTTTAGATGGATAATTTTTGACCTGAAGTGCCTAGTTGTGATATATGCTATGAATGTAGTAACAGTCTTATTTGATTGTGTGTTGCTAAGGTTTAATTGAGTAACCTTAATGTAATTAAAGTGTCCCAAGTACTGTAAAGCATGAAAATTTCGCGTGCATTTTAATTTCGCGAATTTCGCGAGCTAATACATTCGCGAAATTTAAATGCCCGCGAAATTTTCTGAACACACCAATACAAGTTTACAGAACAATGTTTTCTTCCATACACACAAACATCGTGTGTGTAAAAATGTAAGCTTGCCCATTGCTACTGGCACTGGCAGTCATATTATGGTCAAATAAATCCCTACTTGAGAGATGGTACACTTTATTTTCATAATTTTTGGTTTAATATAAACTGATGAACTTGACACTTATATATTATTCCACTGTTTTATTTCAATCTTCAGCGCTGCCAAAATTCATCGGAAAAAATCAGTCACGTGACTACTAATTGCGGGTCACCGATTGCGTTTGTAAACAATTGGCCCTGTACTCTGGATGTATTTTTATCGTCTGAAGAATTGTGACGAAGTTGCAACTTTGTTTACATTATGCCGCCGGTACTTGACCTCTGCTAAATGTAAATGTTTACTGATAATTTGTTGCCATGTAATGGCCATGTGCTTGTTTCTTATGTTTGTAAGTGGATTCGATGTTTTATTCAAACATTTTAGTACACAAGTTCAGTAAGACCGATAGTTGCTGAATTCGGCAACCATTCACACATTGCTGATTCGCGAGATTTTCATGCCGCGAAAATGGCACAGTTTGTCAATTCGCGAAAATTTAATGCCGCGAAATTTTCATGCTTTACAGTATTTTGCCCAAGATTGTTCATTGCTATAAATGCCACAGGTTGATTAATGATCACGTGATTAATGAGGTGATAGGTATATGAGGATCGTATAATGTTTTGCAATTATTGAAGCGTTACTATCATCATTAGATTCAGAGTGAAATTTCACTTAGCGTTGAACTTTTGATACACTGTATCAGATTACTGATGCTATATGGTCCATCAGTTTAAATACAAACACAGACCTTGCGATCCCCAGAGTTTGAAACTTAGTCACCATGGAACCATACATGGTAAGGGAAGGGGAAGGAACATTAGAAGGAAAGGATGCTCTCATTCTATAAAAAAGTGATGGAGGCAGGGAAAGTGTTAATTGAATCAAGAGTGGTGAAGATAAGCTAACCAGTTTAAGTGATTATAACAATGGAGGTACCTGTGTGAATTTTACCACCCTATGAACACTCCCTTTAATACATTTAAGTGTTTTATGATTTAAATATATGTGTGATAGCTTACCCCCAAAGGGGGGGGGGCTTTGCAAATGATATCAATTTTGATTTTATCATTTAATCTGTTACAGCATTTTCTAAGCTTTAAAATAACACCTTACTTGTTAAAATTGATCAAGGTAATTAAATTTTACAATAGAAAATCTGATGGAAATTCTTATTATTTTCTTTATTTTTTGCACCCTCTTTTCATCACTTTCTTGAAAACTGTTCTGTCGCAAAGTCCCCCTTTTCGAGGTGAGCCATCACATATGAATGTACCTCAAATGAGCCATAAACACAACAAACATTTGCTGTAAGTGAAAATACATGCAAATTAGGTTATAATTTGGTTAAAATTGCATTGCATGATATTCATGCTTACTTCAAAATGTGTTCAAATTTCATATAAAAATGCTTGATCTAAATTTTAATGACTCGTCGTCGCTCTACTCATGAGTAGTCATGACCTTTTTGATGAAGGCTCTCCATTCATAATGATCTTGGGCTTTGTTGTTTGTTGCAGCAACTGCATGTGGACATGATAGTAATTGATGCAATGTCATCTGCCCATCTCAGTCTTTATCTCCCTCAATTCCTCTTCCCCAGAACATTTCTAAACGGAACAATCTTCTCAAGAGTTTCTCCTTCCCAACTGGTAATATTTCCCGAATATTGAAGCTTGTGTCGAAGAGGGAATCTCTCTCTCTCTCTCTCTCTCTCCTATCTCACAACAGATAATTAAATTCATCCATGGTTTAAATGACAACCAAGCAGTGGCGTAAGCAGACATTTTCATTTGAGGGGGCAAGCAGGGACAAAACAATTTTTGCAGGGGAGGGGGCAAAAAAAATTGCTCAAACTCAAAAAGGTACACCCAATTTTTTCATATAGTTAATCACCTAAACTTGGTTAAATTCATAAAAATACTTTTTTTTTCCAAAAAATCTATTCTATTTTGGGGCGAATTTTCAGAGCTTTGTTAAAAATGACAAAATTTGCACCATTTTATTTTGGACAGTTTTGAAAAAGTAACCCATTATAAAAGGGTTAAATTTTGCATAGCTACATCATCAGTGTACTATATATTGATACTTTATATTTTTGTTGATTTCATTTTTCTTGGGGGAAGGGACTCCCACCCCAACTGCCACTGGTTACGCCATCCTCTTGTTACGCCACTGCTATCAATAGGGAAAAAATGCCTGACGATGCAATTCTTTGTACCTGATAATATTATACCCTTTATAATAGTCTCAATTTGAATAGTGCAAATAATGCAAGCTGCTATAGACCTTTTCAAAGTCCATTCGGAAATCTCTGGAACATTGATCACATGGCCATTTTTTCAACCAATCACGTACAAGCTTATTAGCATGCACAATTTTGTCAACACAATTTTCCGAAAATTCTTTCGCATTTCAGTGCAATAAAAGTGAAAAATAAATTGAACGAGACCCATACATTATTAGATACGGTATACTAATTCTGAACAACTTTTGGCTAATGGTACCATAAGCTCACATCAAGTCGATCACACTGAAAGTGACTCTGTAGTGCTACCGCTAATTACTAGTTCAAATTCGTACGCAACCAGTTAACGTGATCGCAAACTTATTCTGGTTATTGTGTTGAAGAGTGACTTTTTCTGTCAGCAATTGCCGAAAAGTGTAAAATCAGCTTCGGAAAGTCGTGTTTTGAAAAGGTCTATTACATGATAAAAGACCCTGCACTCTGTGTTGTTTTTGTTTAACATTGTCTCAGGAATTGTGGCACCCATTTTACTTTGTTTTCATAGACAAAAAACATGAAGTAGCTCTGGGGACAGCAAACAAAGTGGTCATTTGAAGCAGAATTTCCCCATGGAAGTTGTTTCTAAAGTAGTGACTTGTTTTCCATCAACTCCTAGGAGTCTTGTTGGCGCTCAAGTGGTAGTTGAAAAATTGTAACAAGCGGTGATGTTCGTTCTGGATTATGTAATTCCCAGGTCTGCTCTGTTTAAGTTGTGTTCACACCTTTGACTTACAACCGGTACAACTTACTCCCGCTCATTTGTAATCAGATTCATTATTTCCGCTACTCACATTTCTCACATGCCTGATTCATGAATTTTCTTCCGGCAGATGGTTGTTTTTTTTACATCTTATTGTTACATCATTGTGAGTAAATCCTGAAAGTGAATATTGCAATTTCATCAATAAATTCTACCATCATTAATTTTTTGTCCTAGAAGAAAAATGTTTCCGTATTGTTTTATTTTGTTTTGTATGTGTACTACAATTATTGAATTCAAGTATGGACCTGTGTATGGGCATACACAAGAAATCATAAAGATGTGGTCAAACTATCACTTTTCTTTCTCCCTTGATCTATAATAGACATAAAATGAACTCGGTAAATTTCATCATGTTTTAACGCCTTTGATGGAATGGTTTTTACAGGTTTTTTTTGATATCCTAGTTTAATAAACACATGGAATCATCAAGTTCTGCTCTGATGAGCAAGTTACATCCCAAAGTTTATTTTCTTATAACAAAGGCCACACATAAGTGGTGGTCATAACCCGTCGTACGTGCTGTCTGCGTGCAAAAACGTAGGAAAATCGTGCAAAACGTACGTTGGCGGTACCGACTCGGTACCAACTCGGTACCGATTTTGCAGCACGCAGACACGACGTCGAATTTTTATTCCATGAGGAACTTTCTCTGTGTTCTTGCTACGTTTTTTCCACACGTACGATGGACACACGTGCATCGTACGAACGTCGTACGTGCATCGTACGAATTTCCTGAATCTGATATTTTTTTTAGCAGTCACGTCTTCTACCGACGACGCACGATGCACGTGCGTGCTCCGCACGTTGAACGTACGTGCTCCGTGCCTACTCTGTCATTGACTAGTTCAACAGTTCATTGAGCACCAAGAACTTACGTTCACCATACCTAGTCGGCACGTACTCGGTACCTACCACGTGCGTTTTGCGCGCCGATTTTGCACTGATTTGTGCAAGATATATACAGCTTTCAAAATTTTATCTCCAAAAGGCATTAAAAGATAAAATCAACTCCTTGTTCTCGCCAAAAAGAAAAAAAAGAAAGGAGTGCCTAGCTGAGTTCTTCTCTGTCAAGTCAGTGTTCTACTATGAAATTAGTCCAGGTTACCAAAAGCAACTGTCCCAACTTCCTCTAGATCCAGGCACGAAGCCATCATCGCCTTTGTTTACCTCAATGTTGTCTCTCCCTCTATCCATAAAATGTATTATTAACGATTAACATAGCAAGATCATGACTTTTTTATGACTGTAAATATTTTATTTTTAGTCCGATTTTTCAATCAAACGCATTTTAAATGAAGCATTTCTTATACTTAATAATTATAATTATTAGGCATTTGGTAATTCGAGGAGTCTCTCTGAGCTGGAGCTCAGCGAAGAGGTTTGGATCGTTTCGGATGTATCCGACAAAGTCATCCTTGCAACCTCTTGGAACAATGTTATACAGCTCAAACTGCCTCCTTCTCTCAAACCATGGTCAAGCCATAGAGGGGGATACCCATCATTACCTTCATCGGCGTACCTTTCATCTCCCTCCCCAGTATCAAAACATTCAACTGTTTAAAACTAAGAAGGCAATTGCACGCACGTACAACGTGCGTGTAAGTATATACATCGTACGTGTAAGTACGGTCTCCTTACGATCACATGGCAATCGTAGGGAATTTCGTACGTTGCATGCACGTTGTAAGCACCGACAACGCACCGACAACGTGCGCCACGTACGATACACGCACCGACCACAGTCAAGTGTGACTTGCAGAAAACGCACGTTCATCGTGCGCACATCGTACGAACGACGTGCGTGACGTACGACTTCCCTACGTTTGCTACGTCCTCTCTGCGTTTTTTGAAAAAAATGTAGAGAACGTGGCCTCTCGAAAAAACGTACGAACAAAAAAACGCACGACGGGTTGTGACCAGCGTGTTACATCCGATATGTAACCAGACAGTTCTTTACACGTATCGGTTGTTAACTGCAGTTACTCCTGACCTTTAGCAGGAGTAAATCATCCGATGTAAGTTCGAATTACATCAGACAATAACTTAACGTCCAATTTTACTTCTTGTGTATTTTAATACCGATTCCATGCTGACTTAGATCTGATGGTGTGGATGCGACTATAGTTGTTGAATAAAGGTCAATATGATAAAGTGATGAAAAATGTTGTTCGTGTTGAGTTGTTTTTCAAATATCAACTTGTTTATCATCATTTCCAGGAAAAGGAATCTTGTTGACATTTCAGAGGTAATTGAAAAACTGGAACAGGCACAATTAATAAAAAACTTTGCCGCCTTAAAAAAAATCTTGCCGCCTTCGGCAGCTAAGAAAAAAAAACTTGCCTCGACCCCAACTTCCATGCCCCCTGAAAATCAAATGGTGTGCCCCTTAGTGTTGCTTCCAAAACTCTTCCATGTCTGCTTTGTATAATTGTTGATGAAATTTTGGAAGTCATGATGAAAAAAATTGACATTCAAGAGGTAATTGAAAAATAGCAACAACCTATATTTAGTGATTATGCAGATGAATTGTACCAGAGTGCGACATCTCTGTGTGGTAAAGTGGAATACAAGATCATCTCAAGGGAGCTGATTAGATTTGCCTGGATGATCAATTTATAGTGGAGGAGCCCGATGGGCATGGGGGCTGGCTCCCAACTTTGGTTTTGATAGAGGTTTACAGCCCCGATATCTGAAACCCTAGTCTAGAGAGAGGAAGAACTGCTCTGAAAAAGGGTATGGAGAACTGTAGTGATCCAAATATGAACCTTGAGAACTATTTTCTTGGGATAAATTTAAGCTCTGGAAGAAAACATTCCCACAATTTTGCTTGAAATGGGGTCTTGAGAACTATTTCAAAAGATGAGGCTAGAGAAATGAATATTTTTTAAAGCAGTGCTTGTGAACTAAAGATTGTGCTTAAAATGGGGGTTTAGGTAGTGACAGACAAGGATTGAAAAGGGGTCTTGAGGGCCACACATATCCGTACCACCTTTCTAGGTCAGTGTGCCTAACTACCCCTTCCCCCCAGGCGTAGCCCAGGGAACAGGGTGTAAAGGGTGTAATTGTTTTGAGGGGGAAATATACCAGTAAATAACTACAAAAAATTTAGAAAACAAGATTTTGACAACTTTTCTCATACTCTATAGATGAGTTGACACTAATGTATATAAACACGGGTAAGGAGCTAGTCCACA